>VZTA01012012.1:294038-459555 GCA_013398855.1 Mohoua ochrocephala
TGTAAATTAATTAAGTCTTTTTCATTTACCAAAGTTCAAACAATTAATCACAGGCCTATGTAATCAAAAGTAGAGTTTATTTCTTATTACCTATTCACATTGCAATCCCAGCATTTGAGATGATTACATACTATATATAAACACACACCTACCATGTAATCATTTAAAATGCTGTGAACAGTGTCTAGGTAGTTCAAAACGAACACTGTGTGTGCAGCACAAGGCATTAATAGCATTCCAAGATATGTCACATCATGAGAAAGACTAATCTGTTCCTGAAATGAATTTGACTTATTCATTAGTGAGATGAAGAAAGCTGATTACAGTGAACTATTTTCTTTTACATCAAATAAGGGATAATCTTACCCTAAAGATCTGGGGTTTTTCCCTTGAAGAAAAAGACATGTTTTAAAGAAGACTGTGTTTTTTAAGGCAGCTGCAACTGGTCAATCACACTTGAATCCTATGGCACTATTTTTGTTGAGGTTACTTCATCAGATCATTTTAAAACGACCTGTTCAACTTCATTGCATGTAAATAGAGATTTCTTATTTCTGCAGGTTTCTCTGGTACATGTCCAGCACTCTTTGGATACTTAAAGAAGCAATAAAGATGCATAAGAGTTTAACCAAAGAATTTTTTTAGTTGGAGTATTAATGAATAGCTCAGGCAACAGGGTTTGGAGGGAAATGTAGAGGATCAGAGCTTATTATGAGGAGTTGCATTAATCAGAAAGAAGGCAGCCCAACAGTCAACATTTACTTGTTCATTAATGTTTGCAGGATATGTAAAAATACATAATATTGCAAATAAAAATGGTGTGAACGGCCTGTTCTTTTCCTTTCGTAGCTGGGTTATTCAAATTTGCATTTTGTCTAACGCTAATCCCAACTGTAACTGGAAACAGCTCCAGATGCAGCAGCAGCTTAAGAAGGACATTGAGGTACTTTATGAAATGAATTAATGAGAGTGAATAGTGTATTCTACATTTGCAAGTCCTTTCATCCAAGGCTCTTGGAGTAATTAATAAACATCACTGCACTGCTGCAACAGAAGAAACAGTTGCTGCATAAAATTCTCGGGGGTAAACCCTACTGACTTACACCCAGTATAGTGACTGGGCATCTAGGGACCAAGTCATCTTAGAAAAGGAGACTTCAACACCTGACTTTTGACGAATTTGTAAATATTTAGATGCTTTCAATGCCGCCCAATTTTCTTTACTGAAGAAGATACAAGCGCAGGGACCTTGGTTCTTTTCTCTCACCCAGCTGGGAGCTGTTGGCACCAGCAAAGCTCAAATCCATGGTGTGCTGAATGTCTTCATAAAATAATCAGTAGGAAATGGAGAAAATGGAGATACTGTGTACCTGCAGCATCTGACAGGATTTATAGGGTCAGAATTAGGCCCAGAAATAGAACATAAAGTAAGTAGTGTAATTATGACAGAGAATCAAGGCTATACTGTGCTTTTACCACAAAACTACCTTCCTGCAGTAACAGATTATTAAAATCCACAGTAGGACTTGGAAGAAAACAACAAACCAATTGGCTTTTAAAGATAAGTTAAGTAACCAAACATAACATTTGAGCTATCTAGGCTTTTTCATGCAGAGAAACAACATTCCTTGGACAACTGACCGTGTGAAAAGCCAAAAACATTGAAGCAAAAGTAACAGGTATTCTAAAAAGATAATATTATTTGCAACAGTATAGCAAAAAGGAAGTTAAAAAAGGAGAAAAAGCCAGAATTATTTGCTTTGGTTTCTAACCTTAATTCCAAAATAAATAAATTATAAAACATCAGAGAAATTGCATTATTTTGGTGCAGAGAGGCTTGGACAAACCATTTTACTTTCTTTTGTTTTCTTACTTCTCAGATACTTCTGGAGGGCTTGAAGAACTGTTTGAACTCTTATGAGGTTGGTATTTTGCCCTCTGGCATGGGAAGAAACAGGTCAGTTGTATGTGTTTATATCAAAGAAAGTTTAAAGATTTTCTTTTAAATGAAAATTCATCCATAAACTCCAGTGGCAGTGCCCCAGTGGATGCCAGGGAAGGGAGCCTGAAAAAGAAGAGGGGACTGCTGATATTTGGCGAAGGGAAAAAGGAGTGAGGGAAAGGATCGATAGGCAAATGTGGAGCAAGGTTGTTGCACATAGGTGTGGGAGCACTGATCAAACACAAGCCGGTTACAGAGCTGTCAGGATGAGGTTCAAGAGCCACCAGCAATCCAGGAGGGGCTGGTGGAGCAGAGCAGGCAAGGCAGAGGCAGCAGACACTTCACAACACAAGCTCTGCAGCATTTTAGATTGTTTTACTGGTGAGCTCTCCAAATTTAAGCCTGGGTCTCACTGGCGTTTGGATCTCAGCAGTTAGGACTCCAGATATCTTTTAGGACAATAGCACAGAGATGTACTTGGCAGGACGGGAAATTTTATGATCTTAGAGTGGTCATTTCATCCCAAGTCATAAAGCAACAGTTGTTAAAACTCTCCTCTGAAGGTGGGTTTCTTCAAGAAACATGTCACTTCAGGGAAGAAAAGGGGAATTGTGTCCTGAACGAAGCAGAAGGACAATTCAAGGGGTTGTTTCTCGAGACTGTACAGAACTTGGACTGGGTCACCACTTTTTGGGTAAAATTTCTACAAAGTATCAGAGTCTCTCAAGAAATGCAGTGAATTGTGGGAGAACAGTTGAGTTCTCAGCTGATGGAAACAGGCAAAAGGGGGTCTGCATTCTGAGTAATCTTCCAAGTGCCTGGGTTACTTAAAGTGAAATATAGTAAGACTTCTTGGCAGTATTTGGTGTTGGGCACTGATGCAGAGTACAACTTACAAGAACTGATGGTTTCATCGTTTCAAATAGTTCGCTGGGCTGCAATTTGGCTGGTCCAGCAGGTCTTGGCTCAGGACTTCACTGTGTTACATCACGTTCGTACCAGTTCTTACTCCTTGGCATTCAGCTGTAGTTTGTGCCCTCTATCCGGTAAAGGATAGCAGGAGATTGTCAAGATTAAACGGTAATGAATCAGCATCACTGTCTGGAAGCTTGAAAGTTGCTGACGACTGCCTCAAATGGGATAGTCTCTTCCAGAGAGTAACTGGTTGTCAGATGTCTTCACATCTAGGCAGCCAAGATTTGGGCTGTCATTTGTCCTGTAGGTTAGACCAGAGATGACCCATGCACTGCTCAGGAAGAAATGTGAGGCGAGGGCTTTGGGACTTCAGCATGTCCTGATTTGTCTGGTTGTGAGTCTGGATATCTGATTCTGACACAGGTGTTGGGGTGCATTTTTTTATGATCCCTTGTGATAGTCTAAACGAGCATAAAATCATGTCGATCTGGCTCTGTTTTCACTCTGTCAGGTGAAAGAATTGGAATTAAATGTCTTAGCTAAGACCTCGTCTGGACTTGATTTATGCAAAGAACACAACCAAAATTGATTGAATACAACAGGATTAATTTATTTGCCTCATGTTAGAACCTAATCCAAGACCCTCAATTATCTTTCAATCGGTGTCAGTGAAAAATGGGGAAATACACTGTGATTTCTTAAACTAAGAAGTTATTTGCCTGCATGTTCATTTAGACTCAAGTTCAAAAAACCCCCAGGAATCTGTGCTTAATATCTTTAAGTCACCTACACCATCGTCTGTCTAAGGAAAGACAGTTTTAGAGTTAAATCAGAAAAGCCGTTATGAAGTATCAACATTCCCCATCAGTGCATTTTGTCTAGTGCTTGCTTTAATTCCCAAAGGTGTAAAAGAAGGTGTTCTTATTTGATAATGTTTGAATCAGATTCACAGTGAATCATTGTACTACAGCACAGTCTTTTCCTTTTTTTTAACTCTTTTGTAATTTCCAGTTACTTTGTAATGCTGACACAGCTCCATCTATCCTGAATTCCGCTCAGATGCACAAATCTTGTGTCAGTACTCTGTGTTTCAAGCACTCGGATGTGATGCCCTTGCTGCTCTCTGTGGCACCACATCCTAGTGATGTTTTCCCAGTAAAGGCAGTGCAGAGAGCAGATTAGCCAGGCTTTCTTTTGCTGCAAGGCAGAACTGAACAGTAAAGTACCATCCATGGGCTGCAGGGAACAAATAGGCTTTACCTTGGAGCTCATTCTTGAGGCTCTTCCCTACCACTGCAACTGGAGAGCTGTCACTAGTGCAGCACTGGCTGGTGACATATGAAAGATGATCATATACTGTATTTCTTGGGGTTTTTTTTCCTGCTGAGACCCACCTGAAGGCAATACCCGTCCTCTATTCTTTCCCTTCTATGCGTTTGCCAGTAGATGGTGGTAGCAATTGCTCTATTGATGGCAGTGCCATACAGTGCTGACATTTGAAAAAAGCAGTGTTTTATGACAGCAGCAAGAATTACTTCTCTTTGGGAATCTATATTCTGTCAAAGAATGTACGTTAGGCCCTGCTGAAGTGCTGCCACTTCCATTTAAGCTGAGGCCTCTGCAGCAGCAGCTCCACGAAGGGGCTCACCTCGTCAACAGCGATCACACCAGAGTGTGAGATTAGCAGAGAAGCTGCTGAAACAAAAGATACTTGTTAAATACAGCGAGGGTCAGCCACAGAAGACTGACGTTAGATGTTCCAAAAACAAGGCTTCAGGGTGCAGGGAAGAAGTGCAAACTCTTATGAGGAGTGACTGCTGCCTGCGCGAAGCCATGGGCTCAGCAAAGCAGGAGTTGGGGTACGGTGCTGGGCAGCTCCCATGCTGTTCTTCGGCTGCGGTGAGGGAAATGTACTTAAATCAAAGTTACAGGGCAGGAGCCTGCTGATCATCAAGCTGCCTATTAATAGATGGTACATTTGGGAAGCCTAAAATCTCTGCCATAAATTAATAAGCTCGAAACTGGCTGAGACAAGGCCATTCTGTGATGTGCTAGGAAGGTGCTCAGCCAAGTCTTAATGGTAAATTCTCCTCAGTTTTAAGGTTCAAAACCAAGCAAAGGATCCCAAGCCCACAGCCACCCTTTCACCAAAATCACGAAGCCACATTATTGCACTGGTGGGTGGAAGAAGGCAGTAAAACATAGAGCCTGCCTGGGGCACCAACAGGCCTGCTTGTGGAGGATGGGCACTCAATAAAGACAGGCTGCAGGGATGGGGAGAGGGGGGCTAAGGATGTGACCAACTAATATGGACTTTTCTTCTATTAATACAGTCTGATTTTTAAGAAATAGGTGTTTAGCCCTTATCTGTGTTCCCTAGCCTGGTGCGATATTATTCTGGTGTACACCAAAGCAGTGTCTGGACATATCCATTCCATAACCATAATAAGGGAATTGGGCCCTTGGAGACCATTGGAGCTTAGCGGAAGTGGTAGGAAAAAATGATATGGCCACTTTACAGGTGAAGTTTCAAAACTTAGGTTAAGTTAGGTAGGAAGCAAGTTTTCCTAGATCTCAATTTCAGCATCTAAATCTAAAATATCCATTTTCCTTTTCCTCCTGTAAGATAACCACAGCTCTATTCTCCAACTAATCAGGGAATTTTCAACAACTATATCTTCGTGAAAACCTGAAAATGTAGTATCTGCAGTTTGCTGGCTTGATTTTTCAGCCTGCACAGCATTCAGCAGTTCTTTAGCATTCCTGGGATTACTGGCTGCTCGACATTACCTCAAGCTTCTTATTTAAGTTTCTGTAGTGTGAGTTTAGGGATCCGAGTGTTAGACACAAATTTTTGCTTTGAAAATTGTGCTCAGCAACTGTATAGACTTAAAAAAAAAAAAAAAAAAAAGATCCTGCCGAGGGAGCTCTCCTCCTTAGTCTTAACCCTGGCAAGTTTTTAATTTCTCTTTCCTCCCCCCAAGGAAAGGGATTCACCTAAGATGCAAAGCATATAAAACTGTCAGATCAGATGCATAATATGTATAATTAATGGTGTAGAACAAAGCGATAAACCCTACCCTGAAAATACAAAATCTTTCCTTTTTAAAGTTGCCTCCTGCTTTCACCCTTCCAATTCCTCTAGGACTGTGCAACATTTAGATGAAATCAGCTACTTCGGGGCAAGAAAACAGTGCCAGTGTTACCATTTTCATCTGAACAGGAACACTTTGGAGCCTGCAAAAAAACCCCTGCCAGTCCGTGGCTCTCCTTTGGCCCTCATGTTCACTTTCCTGTATTCAAAACCTGCCTGGTCGGGGTGTGCTGACCTGCTGCTTGCTCTGCCAAGCTGTACCAGAGAGGTGACATTGCTCTGCGTCCCCGCAACACAACGTGAGGCGGGCAGCTAAAAGGGAGGGACTCACATCGGCACATTGCAGACGCCTCATCCCTTAAAGTGTTCAAGGCCAGGCTGGATGCAGCTCTAAGCAACCTGGTCTAGTTAAAGGTGTCCCTGCCCAAGGCAGGGGAGTTGAAATGAGATGATCTTTAAGGTGAAATCCTTGTTCACAGAGTTGTTTCGGTAGGCAAAGGGAAGATTTTTTTATTCTTCTGGAGAGCTTGAAAAAGATCCCATTTAGGGGTCAGATGGCACATAATCAGCTTGTCCAAATGTAGATGAAGGTACCACTGGATCTTGATTCTTGTTTGGCTTCCTACTGTTTTTAGCAACTTAAAATAAAATTAGCAAGTACAGGGGAAATCTCTTGCACACGAAAAAATTCTCACAAAGAAGCCTGAAGAATAATATCCGTCCGAATAATGACTTGAAAATTATCACTCAAGGAGTCAAGGTACCTAGCTCCATATGGGGAATCTTAAACTTGAGATGGTCTCTATGTGGTTGATAGTTTCATTCGTACAACCCAGATGCAGACAGCCTGAGTGCAATACTGAAGATTCGAATGGAGAAGAAAGACACAAGTTGAGGCCCTGATAAATGAAGAAACATATAATCTATGGGTGGAAATCCAGTGTAAAGTGCTTCATGTAGGCTGTTAAAGCCTATTAAGCCTTTAATAGTTGTACTGTGAGCCCTTACTGAATGGCAGAATGGTTGAGGCTGAAGGTACCTCTGGCGGTTGTCTCCTCCAACCATCTCCAGGTGACTTTCGAGTATCTCCAAGGATGGAGACTGGCAGCAGTTATGCTGGGATGAAGTGTTCTGAGCCAGGTATCAATCATACACTGAAGAAATACTTGCTCTTTGGTGACACAGGAGCTGCCTGAGGAGTGTAGTTAATACTGTGTGAGGGCATGGCCTGAGCAGAGCTCTCTGACACAGAAGAGCTGTGCCTTTGGGTATCCCGGTTTTGTTTGAAATGACTTTTAAGATGTGTCAGATAGGAATTGTTTAGAGCAATAAAAGAAAAAAATCACAGTGCTGCTCTTGGTCTCCTTCAGGCAACAGAACATCTTGACTTGCCCCTCTGAGGGAAAACTGGAAAGTTTAAGAACTTAATTTTCTATTGAATAGTTTGAATTGTTCTTTTGGCCTGTATATTAATATATGCGCTACGTGTATGCCAAGTGCTCTGCATGTCAGAACATCATCACTTATCTTGGGAAAGAGGAGTCCTTCAGAGAAGGACTCTAGGGAGTTGCCATTTGAAAGGTCTCTGTATTTCAGCAGTGCTGGATATGATATGGAAGTCCAGCGATGACAGAGGCAATGCTACAGCATGGGTGTCTGACCACAGGGCTCGAACTTCTGGAAGAAGCACCACCATTTATTCTGTGAAGTATGTATGACTGGCAAAATTCCTCCCCTTGGGAAAGATCTGAAGTGAGTTACATAAAGCAGCTGCTGTTGGCATTGCTACCTTTCTTACATGACCTAATTGCATGGAAAAGGCTGACTTATGTTTAGGTAGAACTGGAAAACAGTGAACATGCTTCTGAACAGTGTTTGATGTTGTTTAGTATTTGCTGAACTTGTTGTTTAGTGTATCTGTTGGGTAGTAGATGTACAAAGTGGGGTACGTGAGCCAAAGGGAACATTTCCTGCTGTGTTGTGCAGGGACAGTGGAGAAGTCAAGGAAAGTTCACTCTAATCTTAAAATCTTAGTTTGCGAGCTGTTCTTTTGAAATCCAGGCAGGCTTTGCTGAGCTGCTGCATTTAATCTCAATATCTACTCTGTCATTAAAGCACTGATTTGTTCTTTCTTCTGTACTGAAAATTACACTGTTCCCTGAAAACTGCCATCACTTCTGGAGAAGACTGTGTCTAGTCTTCTAAATCTTTGTAAGTGGGCATTAATGGCATTATATGACTTTAGTGTAAAATAAACAGGAATGCTTGAAACAAACACCTGCTTTCACAGACTGTTATTAGAGTCGGGATATTGAGAGCCTGGATTTATTTGTGTGGCTCGGAAGATGTGTTTCACCTCTGTTTTCAGAGGCAAGTGTGCAACAGTTCTATTTCTGCCAGAACATGTGTTATTTATTTATGGAAACTATAGGCAGAGTGAGAGTTGGAAAAAGAATTTTTTTAATGGCTATAATACAGGCATCTAAAAATAATACTTCCGGGTTCCTTCCATAGCCTATTGCTTGTGTCTTTTCTTTTTAGTTCTTTGTTGAATGAGCTAATTTTTCCTGTGTTTGATACAGCTACTATTTCACTATAACTCTGTACATGAAAAAGTAGTTAGAAACACCTGCTGCGAGTTTATTTTTTATTTAACTAACAAATTCATTTTTTGTTTTTTTGCAGTGCGCATAGCAACTTGAGTTGACCTCATTAATCCTATTCAAAATGTAAGTACTTTAATTACACCACTGCCTTCCTCCTCAAATCATTTTAAAATGATGGAATTTCAATTTGTATAGTCTCTCCTCATATTGTACATGTTTTTAATCTGAGGTTTCAGCTTATTACCGTCTGTACCACTTCACAGGCCTACAGGATGCTATTAGGCAACCAGGTTACGAGGACAGAACTCAGCAGACAGATTTCAATTTCCTTACCCTTAGAAACAGGGCTCCAGGTACCAGGGAGACCTATTCTTCCTCATTCTTTCAAGACTTTTAAGTCTTTTATAATTGGTACTTCAAGACACCAGTATAGCAGATGAGCAAAGTAATTGTAAACTCTTTTTATCCAGGGCTTGTCTTCCCTCCTTGATGTCTGTAGTTTATATCATGCATCCATTTGTGGCCGTAATTACACAATGTGCAAAACAGCACTTTTCCACTGAAATAAAATAAAATTCTTGGCTCCGTTCTTCAAATTTCCATTCTGTCTAACACTGAACCGATGTATTTTTTTTGGTTCAGTGTATGAACTAACCTTGTGGTATTGAGGACAAAATATTAAGCAGTGCAGTAAAGAAGGTTACTCTGAAGTTACAGGTCATGCCTGATACATATGGATTAGCATCAAATCCTGATACAACAAATAAAAAGTTAGTGGCTGGACACCTTTCTAGTGACTTTCTCAGCCAATAATTCCATGTACTGTGGGCATGTGTGGGTTTCCCAATGTGTGAGGATCCGGCTTGGTTCCTTGTCCTATATTTTTAGGTGAAAATGAAATTAGATATCTAACAAAAGAGCAGGAGAATGTGTTTTTGAATATCAGAAAATACAGTCTCTGTAGAAAGTCCTTATGGGACTATTTATTTATGTATAGTTAAGGTTTGCAGCCTCTGTGTGTTATGTGGGGATTGCCTGTAGGGAAAAAAATGTGTTTATCCATAATGAAGTAGTGCACAGTTCCTACAAACAGATATGTTGGAAATTAAACCAGGAAAGAAAGTATTTCTTTACGCTATTCTCAACAGTGTTCTGGGAATATATGGGGTTTCCTAAATTATACTTGGGCCTCTCCAATAGATGCATTATTAGATGTTTAATATAAAACTTCACTGGCTGTGCAAAAACCTGGGATGTATCATTACAAATGCATCTTCAGTGAACTCTTTTTTAAAAAAGCCACATCATTTTATGTTGCATTACTTTCAACTTATTTTCAGTATAAATAATAATATAGAAAGCATTGTTTTCTTTAATATCACTTTTGTTTTGTCAGCTTCCTCTTTCAGACAAACAACTAAGCCAGCATCATGGGAACAGGAGCAAAGAAATAAAATCAAAAAGTTCTCCTTTCTTGTGAGCACTAATTAGTTATGTGCACTACCTTCAGCAGGTTTTGGTATAAGGAAAGTAAATTATACATTTGTTTGCAAAATAGTTATTTTTCAGACTGATTGTTTTTTCATATAAGACAAGTGAATTTCAAAAAGTGTTTTATTTCTGTTCTTTTTCCCAGTATTGGTTTAAGAACAGAAAGCTTTGTTACAAAATGAATGCGGCTGGGAAAAAAAAGTATCCTAATATGCTGCCAAATGGTTAAAATGCATTATCAAGTGATAAATGCAGAGGATTTTTTATTTCACCCTCTCCCCATGCCCCTCATCACAAATAAGTACATAGGAGGCATGTCAGCTGGACAGCCCTGGAGACAAAAGGCAACACTGCATGGACCAGGGCAGTAGGGGGTATCTGCCTGTTCAGATGCTTCAGCTGGAAACAGCAGTGGTCCCTTTGGAAGTGTCTCACATCATCAGTCAGACCCACTCAGTCCACGGCTTCCCTTCCTGGCTGTCCAGTAAAGACACCTGTCCATCAGTGACTACACCTGCTGCCAGAAAAGAAGGGTTTATGGCGTCAACATTTCTCTACTTAAGACTGAGTGGAGGCAAACTTTTTTTTCCCCCTAAACTTAATTTCCATCCTGCTTTTATTTTTCTACATCAACATAGAATTAGAATGGAACAATCACAAATACACCCACGACTGCCTATAGCTCTCTAGCTCCCTCTCAGAACACCACCACAGGACATCAGAAGGACAAAATGAAATATTTTTGATGTGGTATTTCTGTATCGTCCTAGAATATAATGAAAATATGATTTCTGATGGAGATTATTTATCTATATTTTATGTTTGAGTATGCCCCTATTCATATGATCTCTTTCCCCAATATGATGGAAAACACAGAACCATTAATTTTGTAAACCTTTTTTTACATTAGAATCACAGAATAATTTGGGTTGGAAGGAACCTTAAAGATCATCTAGTTCCAAGCCCCCTGCCATGGGCAGGGAAATGTTCTTTAGTGCCAGCCAAAAATTACACACAACTACAGATAGGATTAAGATTTAATAGTAAGCCAAAGAATTTATCACAGATCTATAAGCAGCTACAAAAAGACACTAGACCTAGAAGTTTGGGGAAATGTTTTCTCTTGTACTGTTGCTACATAGAAATAATCCTAACATTTTTCAACAGGCTATTCAGCTATTTCCTTCCTCAGTGCCACATTCTATATACATTTAAAATTTTCCAAAATATCCTGAAGTTTAACATTAATATCTAGAATAAACAGAAGGGATTCCCCCCTCCTGCTTCCCAGCACAGGAAAAAGAAAGTAGAAAATAGAAAGAAAAAAATCCAAATATTCAAACTGCACTAAGCTTTAAATCCAGCTTCCGCAGGTGTGTAATATCAGTCACCAGAAGCTATCAGAAGTCCTTACTTATGTGGGAAAGTAAGATAAGGAATTGTTCTGTTTCTCCTGTAATGCTTTAAGTTTGCAAAACTGGGAAGAAGGGTTTTTAATCCTGAAACACAAGATTTGTATCAACAACTCTGGGTAACTATATCCTTTCAGATTCTGACTGCGTGAAGCTCTTTCTCTTACAAGTCTACATGAAAAACTGCAGGTAGGATAATCCAGATTTAGTTAATATTCTGTAAAACTGATAACAGTATGAATTCCATTCTTTCTGTGGAGTGCACAGTTGTGCTTTCAGTTATTCCTGATGAGGTGATTTGTTAGTACAGAGAAGCTCTTACAAATATCTCCTCTTTGCTGGCAGAGCCAGGTACACCGGGTGTGACTGGGATTTGTAGGAGCCTTTCCCACACACCAGTGTGTCTTCAGTCCCCTCCTGCAGTCAGAGTATCCCTGCCTGGGGAAATGGTTCTTCCTGCAAGTGCCAACAGCTCTGCCTGGCCCTGTGTTTGCATGGATTTTATGACTCAGCTCAATGCAGACTTTCCTACCTTTTTTTTTTTTTTTTTGGCACCTTCTTAGAACAACAGGCTTTTCCCTTAGAAAATAACTGCCTGTTCCATGGATGTTTTTGCACAGCCATCACTGCTGCACTGGAGTAGATATGAAATTGTTCATAAGTTCAGTGAAAAGCTAATTTAAAATCAGTTGTGGTTCACAGATGCTGTAAACATCTATTTTGATCAGTTAAAAAAAACATGGTTGCTTTTACTAAAAGCAGTGTCTGGGATGATTTTGTTTTGATTGTTCAGCACTGTTGGTGTTGAAAATAGGTGTGTCAGCATTTGAAAGATCGTCCTCAGGCACTCAGATTTCTTTAATAGCAAGCAAAATTCTCATTAACAGGCAATTTAAAAAAGTAATAATATTCATTTTTGGGGCTATTAAGCATATAGAGTGTTTATATTTCCCACAAAGAATGAATTAATGGAAAATAAAGCTCTATCATGCACTAGTGCCACAGCATTGCAACATAATGCATGTGAGGCTGATTACAAGTCAGCCTTTCAACAGGATTATACATGATCAAAGCTGCTTGAGTGAGAATTATGTAACTTAAACGATTGAAAACAATTCTAGTGTTTGTCTTCTCTGTTTCAAATGAAAGTTTTTTTTCTTGTTAATGATGTGTTAAACTAAAAAAAGCCTACACCTGTGGGTCTCTATATCTCCCTAATAAGAGGCAGATGTGTTCAGTGTCACAGCCCTTCAGCACAGACAGCTCAGGTGTTTTGCCTCAGGTGCACATTGCTGGTAGGATTGGCGGTATCAGCCTGAAAATACCTGCCTGTTTTGATGTCTAAATAACAGATCAGGGCCGGGTCATGGCAAGGCAAAGTGTTGTTCTTTGGAGGAAAATCCCAGCAGGTAGGACAGTGTGTCCAGCAAGGAGGGATGAACTCATTCACAGGGACCTGACTTTCCACCCTCACCTTCCGCAAACCCTAACTTCTCCGAGAATGATAATTCACCCTGGAAGGCCTGGCGCCTGAAGTAGTTATCCATCACTATAAGCACATCTCAAACCATCAAACACCTTCCACAGGGCTATTTCAGCTGTTAAGTTCGTGATTTTATGTCAATGAATCGTCTTCCGAACTTCTATGTGCATGGACATAATGCTAAAGTCTAACAAAATTCTGTGCTTTTGAAAAAAGCTATTAATGAGATAATACTGAAGCTCTTATTTATTAATTGTTTATCATTATCCAGAAAAGACCCGTGTAATCAAGCACAGATGTATGGTTTTGATATAGAGCTCATGAAAACAACCACACTCTCTGTTGTAGGACCTAGTGTAAATTTGCTATCACTGTGGCAGTGGTACATGATGGGAGTTACTGTTCTGAACAAACCCAAATGGTTTCATGAGCCTCAGAATATGGTCATTTTTGTGACTACTTTCTCAATCACATTGATTAATTTTTCCAACAAAAACCATTTTCTGCTCGTAAAGCAGAAATTGCAGTGGGTTATTGAAGATTGAGATGTGCAGAGGTGCCTTCAGTCTGTACAGGTGCTGTGACAAGCTCTCCCTGCCTAGCACCTGCCCTTCCAAGGGACCTCTGCCGGGAGAAGGGTCACTGCCCCGCCGCACACCATCCGCAGAGCCCGGCCATGGAGAATTAATGTGGTGTCAGTGTTCTGCTTTTCCTCAATGTCACCGATCTCGCACATATGCTTTCACACAGTCGGCAGATGTGGCCAAGGAAAGACATAGAATCAAACTCTGCAGGAAGGCTGCTTGCAAGTGGTATTAATAGAAAAAACACACACAGGAGCAATTTAAGTAACTTGACTTCCTTGAGGAGACAATACTGTGGTCAGGAGAAAATTCAAAAGTAAAATACATGGTATTTTTAGAGATGTGAAAAAAGAGTGTCTCCTTTCCTTTCTTCCCCCTCCTTCCCTCCTGCCCCCTCCAATTTCACCCACTGTTTGATGGAGGCAAGTACAGAGTATTTTGTCCACAATATGCATTGACTGATTTGTCTGCTTTTTTTTTATTTAAAGTAAATTTCCTCCAAAGAAAAATATATTTTTTGTTAGTGGCCCCCAAGGCTTCCTAAGAAGAATTTTATGCCATACCCAAAATGAAAGAAGAAAAGGACTAGTCTGTTTTAGCCTTGTTATCCATTATCTTATCTCAAAAATCTATCACTACCACAGTGCTTTAGCTGCCTTTTAAACTTAGGGAGTAAGGAGACAAATTCTCCAAATTAACACTTCAAAGGACTTGGTTTATGTCAAACGACACACAATTTGCACAGCACTTAACCCATGCATTTTGCTGACTTCTAGAGCTCTTTCCTTGGAAATCATTATGGAAAGTGTTGAAGCAGCAACTTCTGACATTGGTATGTTGCAAAGTATCTCCACAGCACATGGAAAGTCTGAGACGCTTCCAGCTGCTTGGTATATATGTTAGAAATTGTAGACTTTGTCGTGTTCTCCTGTTTTTGCAGCGAGAATGCCCTCGAGGCAATTTAGAACATCTGCTGTGAACACATGAAACCCTTCCCTCTGCAGCCAGCTTGCCACTCGGTTTTATGGAGCCAGGATAGCAGGCTTGGTCGGTTGAGCCAGGCACAGCTTGGACAGCCAACAGCGTGAAAACCAGCGAGTCAACAAACTTTCAGTATGAGAAAAATGAGAGAATTAAACAGAGAAATTAATGCCGCAATTAAAAAAAAACCCAAAAAACCACATATAATTTTGTGTTGCTGTTGTTGCAGCAGCACTGCAGAATTTATAGCTAATCAAGCCATAAACCCCAAGGTAACATTAATCAGCTTGCCAGCCCTTGCAATATACCCTTACTTTTAAAGAACTGCATTTAAAATTGTCCTCATTTCTTTTTCTGAAACCCCCCAAGATCCTGATTATCCTGTTCAGTGAATGTCTGTATAAAACAGTTTTGCTAGCTTGCCATTGAGCCGTCCTTTTTCAGTTTCTTGTACAGTAACAATGAAGCTGTAGATGAGTGCTGATATAGCTTCTTTTCTCTTTACTTCCCTTAAAAAATTTGTTGTTAGTGAACTGATAAAACTCTCGTTTGGTTCATTCCTACTTAAAATTAGTAACAACTCTAGGCCAATGATAGTTCAGAAATTAGTAATGTTGAACAGCATCCCAATTCTGTACTTTAATTTACCAGTACTGTTGTTCTCTCTTTTCTGGCTCCACAGTTTGAAGGAAGATCTGTGAGAAGTCCGGTCAGACCAGCGTAGTTTTGTTGTGATGATGACCTTCCTCCGAAGCAAACAGAAAAACATAGTCTAGGTTATGCTTGTGATTGAACCACTATGGGAATTTGGTCCTACTGCTGCTTATAGCAAATCACACTGGAACTGGTCAATGGCCTTAATTTCATTAGAAGCTGCTTCTGGTTTTAGGCAAATTTGGAAAAAAAAACCCCAAGCCCTCAGGATCCATGAACTAACCACACATTTGTTTTTTATCCTTTACTATATGAACAGGATGGATAGATACTGAATTTAGAAGGAAAAGGATTTTTAAAAGGGGTATCATCTCCTAGCAGCTCTGTCATGCATGCAGGATGCCCATGGACTCGGGAGAAACATCTCCATTTTACCTTAGGCCACTTTCTCCTCCAAACAAAACATGATCTCCCATCACCTAACACAGAGTACTGATATCCTGCCTCCTATTTTCCAGGCTCTCCTTTAATTACTTGTTTGGGTGTCCTTATGCTACAGCACCTTTTACTTCTCCTCTGGTCAGCAGCGTTCTTGAGCAGAAAAACAAGGAGCAGGAAAAACACTTGGTACTTTCTTAGGAATAAGACGTTCACTAGCAAGGAAATTTGAAGAGGATTGAGCAGTGTTTTCCAGCATTTCTTCCTAATGTCTCCTAGAGCTGCTCTGCAGTGTTTCCATCCATAAGCCACTCTTCACTCTTCAGCATACCCTAATTTTTATATGGCTTCATATTTCCCAGACTTATCAGAAGGCTGATGGCAAGAAAGGATGTTGCAAAAGTCACACTGCAAGCACTGTACCAAATGGAAAAAAGCAGCACTGGAAACCTGTTCCCTTATGGATGTTTCCTTTGAGATGTGGTCACAATTATTTTAGGAGGGAAAACATCACACACTAAATACATTTAATTATTTGGATCTTTTCCTGCTTTGGACAGATTGTGACAATCTTACATAAACACTGGCACCAAGTATTAGGGCAGTCTGAGTTTTGACCCAGATCTGATTATTTTGCAGCACACACAAGTGCGTTTCCAGTGGAAGATTCCTCCATGTCAAGTTTCTAAACAGGGTAAATAAAGCCATCTGTCGTGGAAGCAGGATTTTTGAATTATATGCCCTGTTAACCACTGTTTTGCACACTGAGCTATTCATGTCTAAAGAAATAACCTTGTGCCTTTATAAAAGGAATTCTGCTGTCCTGATTTACACATTTCTGGGCCAGATATCAGACGGCTAAATTAACCTTTATTCTTCTTACATTTACTTCTATCAGATGGATTTCAATCCTCTCCCTTTCCATTGACTCCTTGTGTTTCTTTCTGCTTCCTACTTTCTCTCGAGCTCTATTACAAATATAATTGCAATAAATGTTTTACAAAAATAGGTAACGAAATGAATATTTTAAAATATAAATATATTATACATGTTATATCTGGTAAAGTAATTAAAATATCTCTTATGAAGAAGATCAGCCTCTAGTCCGATGCAAACATCATCTCTGCAGAGATGAGCGAGGAGCACTTAATGCAAGTAAAGGGGGGTTTAAAATGGTAAGAATACACATGGTTTCCCCCAGACCTTTCAATAAGTGTTTAAGAGAAACATTTTTTCTCATAGATGAGTGCATTTGAAGACTCCGCTTGTTTAGCTAAATTGTTGTTGAATCAGCAAGAGGTTAAATTGCTATTTCCAGGACTATTCTGCTCTCTGCACTCCCCTCAGTCACGAAGAGAAATAGTTCTTGTTAGAAAAGAGGGGAGTGAACAGAAATTTCTGCTGCAAATTAGCACATGGAAGGAACACTCTGTGCTGTTTCACTTTATCACTTCGGGGGTCCATATGGGTTACTTTAATAGGGCTTAATATTTGTCCTCTTTTTATTCTGATAATAACGGATACACCAGGCTAGACACTGGCGTCTCCTTAAGGAAATTGGGGCACCATCTGGATTCGTGCCAGCTAACATTCTGCTCAGTTGGCTCTAAGCCTTAGAAAAGTTCAAATATATATATAGTTCAAGTTTTAAATTCTTCTGCACAGTTTATTATATATTTATTTATTTCTATGGTGGTTTCTTGCCCTGTTAGTCTACTGCAAGGCTTTAGGGTCCTTGGTGATTTTGGGATTAGGAACTCTGCCAGTCATGTGATTTGCAAACATGAGGTTAAATCCACAGAGCAGTAGCATGGGTAACACTTACATAAATTGAAATACACAAGGGTTTTTTTTAACAGTCTAATCTTTCAAATTTATAATTTCAGAGAGGGCAGATTAAAAAAAAACCAGTATCTTGATAAAAAGTACAACCAAATGTTCTGATTTAATTAGCTATAAAGAACTGGTTAAAATGCAAACAGAAAAATGGCTAAATTATTTGCCATGTTAATATATTATTCCTTCTCATATTCTTTCTCTCTGTAACTTTGCTTTCATTTTTAGCTAAAGGCTTAATCCTGCTACTTTTAAAATACTAAATTACCCTCAAGATCAAATGAGATCCTGAGGGAAGTATTTAAAAAGAAGAGAAACCAGGATATTTATACTTCTTGCCATTTGGCAACTAACTCAAATATCTAAATTAGAAGAATGTTTCCCCTCAGTTTATCATGTGACTGACAGAGAGAAGACAGTGCAGTAGACAGTCCACAATGCTAAACTAAGTTCTTGCTATGAGGAGTCTTTTGAAGGTCCTACATCTTTTCCCCTAGGCAGCATAAATAATGTACAGATGTAAAGGATTTGAATTTAGGTGATAACAGCAGCTCTGAAGAATATTGACAGGCTTCTGAACAAATAAACATCAGCTGATAGCAAACAGAACAGCAATTTGACATACGGACATTTAATCCAGGACTGCTAAGTATTGTGTCTTGACAAATAAATTAGTCCTAAGTAGATATGATTGAACCCAACCATTTCTAGGCACTTAATGCTATTAAAAAAAATCCACTGAAAATCTAGATAGTGAACATTTGGTAATTGATTACCATGGCCTTAATTCTGTCTTCTTTTTCTTCACATAATTTTTGTACCAGGTTATATTAATAAATAATTTACCATGTGCATGAGGGACTGAAGGCATCTCAAAAAAAATCTCATTTCCATAGAGCTGAGATGCTCTAGATTTAGTTACATTTTGTATTTGTTTTTCCTTTTTGCTTCCTCTCTGTTTCTAAGTCACCAATAGGTTTAGACTATTTTTCAGCTTTTTGAGGAAACGTGAACTCTTGTCCTCTGGGTTGTTTTCAGGTAGCATGGTTTACTGTAGCCCTGGAAACCGTCCAAGGACCGTCCAGAGTGCAGATTTCCCTTCTTTCTTCTAATAAAATGTACAGCAAAAGGGGCCAACTTTTCCATAGTGTGTCAGAACGGCAGCCAGCAGTTCTATACTGGCTCTTAAACGGAAGGATTTTGTTTGCAGGTACAGCCCTCGGCACTTACACTTTGTATGAGTGTGTGTGTACATATATGGATATATAAAATTTAAAGTATATGTGAAGTATGTGTGTGTGTGTATGTGTGTATATATATATATATATATATTTTTAAACTTTTTACTTCCCCCCTCCCCCCCTTTTTCCAGTTTTCTCCTTTTTTCTATTGACAGGTTGCAGATTGCTCTTCTGAACTTTTGCTTTGTGGCAAATGTGCTGCAAAACCAGCGCAGTGACTCAGAAAATGAAACGAACACATGATATATTAAGCTTTACAAGGATGGACTCACAGGAAACCAGGTTTACTCCCCCTTGAACCAGTTTTCTAAATTCTAGGAATACAGTTATAATGCAAAATAGAATAGCTGGAACTTAGTAGGTTTAAGTGTTTGTTTTTCCCTTTAGGAGAGTAATCAACTTTTTGGTGTTTCTTTATATACTCCTGAACACGATGGTCAAGATCTAAAGCTCCTACGTAAATCTGCGTGCAAATAACAGTTTTCAGGTGAATGTTAAAACTGATTATACTGTAGTCCTCGGAAATTGAGTAAAACAGCACACTGGCCTAAGCAGATATTTTCTGGAGAGGGGACTGCTGTAACAGGGTTTTAACCTCTCCCTTCTTCTCCTGTTTTCTTGTCATGGTGATAAGAACTTCCACCATCTTTGGAAAGCTCTGCCACTTCTCTCATTTCCGGCCAGTTACTCCTGCTAACAGGAACAGGAATAAAACTGGTACACAACACAGCTGGCAGGTGAATGGGTGCATCTCCCTGCTAGGATCCACTCCCATCATCTTGGGCATCAGGAATGACATCCTCCACTTTCATGTGGCGTCTTCATCCTTTTCCTACAAGGCTGTGCCCATTTTGAAGGAATAATTTGATCTAATGCATTTTTCATCATCGATAGCAGTTTTTTATGGCAGCAGCAAATCCTTTTCGAGGACATCTGCAGTCAAATACAACAGAGACGGAGAGAGGAAACAATTCAGCAGCTCAATATTTCTGCTTAGTGTAGATATGGAAAATGATTGGAAAAATTGGTGGAAGTATTAATGAAAGCCATGTCCCATTAAACTTTTGACCAGACAGGGCTGACTCTCATGTGCCAAGCTGCTGGACATTCACACCAGCAAATAATCATGCCAGGAAACAGTTACTTCAGGTTCGTGGAGATGTGTGATTTTCAGTTTAACTATAGGCCTTTTTCTTTGAATTTCCTACCATTTAAAAAACTGCACAAGAACAAGGCCTGTCTGTCACTTCACAAACTGTGTCAACTTACTTTAAGGCTTCCTGTCTCTCACCCTTCAGGCAAGACTTAGTTTTGCATAATTTACAGATTTTTATAATTCAGAAACTTTCTGGATCATTTTCCATCATGACTTCAGCTCTTTTGTTGTAAAGAAAAATTTTTACTATGTGACAGAAACATAAACAAGATCCTATCACAATAGTTACCCTGAACTCAGCTTGGAAAATGCATTCCAGGAAACCAGTCACTGTAAAAAATAACAAATACTAATGGCATTAAGAGTGAGAATACAGACAGGGCAGGGATGAGGAATTAGAAATAAAAAGTTCTACTGTGCCCTATTTTTTATTGGAAATATTTCAGTTCCTATTAGGTATATTTAAAGGACTCCAAGCTCAAATATAGAAAAAAATCCAAATTTAACATTAGCTATAAAGCTAATGAAGTAGAATGTGTTGATTTAAAGGCTTGCTGGTGACATAACTTCTAATGTTCATTTATCATATCTTTATGTGATAGTACTTTATATGATTTTAAATGTAATGCTTATTAAAAATGCAAGTAAGTCATATATATGAAACAAATACGTATGTTCCTGTTCCATATGAAAATTCTAACTTTGATTTGTGGTTACATGTAATAGATCAATATGTACATTGTTCCTGTCCTCCCACTAGATGGATCTGATCTGTTCTGTTCTTTCTTCCATATGTATCCACATCTGCCATAGTGGGAGGTAACCGGTTTAGAAATGGAGAACAGAACCTTGGACTAAATTCTGATCTCATTTACATCACTCAGTAACAGAGTTACCAGCCCTCCACACAGGAAATCCGTTATAATTGCTATTTGTACCACGCCCTCGCCCTCCCTAATTAGGATTTATTTTATTTGGATAACTCACATTATAATAGAGTTTCTATGTGTAAGTACAGAGACACAGGCCAAATCTGTAGTATTATGAGGTGCATGGAAGTAATTGAAATATTGTTATTTTTAAAATATTGCCTTATGTGTCTCCTGTTGAATATACACAACCTCACCTTCAAAGTTTCCTTTAAAGTTATAACCTTTTCTGCTTTAATCAGCGATTGTCACATACCTTCTCCTATACTGATCAATACTAAGGACAGCTTTGCAACTGCACCTAAGTGCATTATAAATACCATCAATGTTAGTCTCATTCCCCTTTTTTGCTTTCAGTGGGGAGAGACCTTCACTGAACTATCCATGACAATTTTGTCCAATTTCAGAGTTACCACAGTTAATTGAGAGTCCTTTTACATCTTGAGCACCCTGAAAATGGTAGGAAACAGACTATACGGACTGGACAGGTATTGACTTCTTTGGTCCCCATTGGATAGTTTTAACAGTGTGGCTCTGTTTCAGCCTTAAATTTGAGCAGAGTAGTCATATAAAAGGAAAAATTCCTTCAACAGAAAATGCACAGAAGCATAAACAAATCCTTATGTCTGTAGATGCTTTATTATTAAAATTGAGGCAAGGAAGGGGTACTCAGTGTGCCAGTCACCTTGTAGAGAACCTGGATTTTGACAGCAGCAGAATAGCGAAGGCCAGAAATAGAGAGCATACCAAAAAAGATTAATTCTCAGTGGAAAGGCGATTTTCTCCTAAGAACAACCTTTTTACTTGCTGTGAAGTTAAAGAAGAGCACACAGCAAAAAAAGATACCTGACAGCAACCACAACTTGGCTGCTCATAAAACTGCTAACTAAGCACACACAGTATTTGCTGCTCAGAATTGTGCAACTTTCCATAAAAATTTCACTCTACGGGAAACTATGTGTATTGAAATTCATAGAAATGCTTACTCACTGCAAAAATGTTCAATGTCCAAATTAGATGCCCTTCATGAGGCAGTAAAATATTACAAATTCAGTATTTTTTACATGCCCACTTTCAAATTGACTTTACAGTACACTTCCACTAATTACCAACATTGCCAGACCCCTACTATTAAAAGTAAGTAGTATGCAAATAGTGAGGGGTTTTTTTAAGTGCATATGCTCAGTCACAACTGGTTACTGAAGGACATATTTTTGTTGACCTTTCTTCTCTCCTAGAAGCTGTATCTTTCAGCGAATGTCAGAGAAATATTTTTCACATCTCACCTGTGGAGCTGGAGAGAATTTGGGTCTGTGGCGAATCCTGGAGGCTATATAAGACTCCTGGTGCTCTCAGGAAGTGCATTGTTTCTGTGAAGGATAAGAAAGGCACAGGGGAAGGGGTGACTTTCCTTCATATCACCCCAATCCAGAACCATTTCTGTTCTAGAAGCTCTTACACCTGGCATGCTTTCCAAGGCTGCTTAGCATTTAGGTGAGCCCCAATTGGACATCCAGCATCATGGATACACCCCAAACTGAGGCTGAGGTCCACCAAGTCCTTCTGGCTCTTCCAGAAGGTTCTCCCAACACATGCCCTGGCCTGACTGCACCTAATCATTGATGCTAATCTTCAGGTGTGGCTGCAGCACCACAGCTGGCCCCAAATAACTCTGCTAATATAACTGCTGCTGCAAATGAGGAGGGGGTCCGTTCTGCACGCTTGGGGCTGCTCCTGGCCTCAGTCAGGGCTGGCTGCTCTAGGAGCAGGTATGGGGAATGCAGGAGCATCTCTTTCCTCCCTGAGGGAAGACCAGCAGCTCAGCCTCAACAGACGTGTACCTATGTTGCTGTTGCTCTTTTTGTGGTGGTGCCCTGTTGTCACCAAAAATGTCGGGCTAAGTCAAACAAACATTAATATTAGAAGGCAGGCATTACTTTATTCACAGCACTTGTTGTGTGTGTGGTCACTCCCCAAATGTGCACACTCACTTTGAAAACTTCTCAATATTTGCATGTTTTTAGCGAACAAAGAAATTAATGTTCGTTGGCTATAAATTTCATAATTCTGTTCATTAATTAGTATTCTATCTTTTATTGATTTATCCATTCTCATGCTAATTAGCCCACACTTGCAGACTTTTTATTATCTTTTTTCTCAGAGAGGGTTTCAACGCAATTGCTGAATTGTCTTTGTTAGTTTCTTCTTTATCTCTGGTTTCTGCAAAACGTCCTTGTAGTCCATAAATTCTGCCTTCTTTTGTGTGCAGTTCTCCCCCAGGTTTTGTGCTTTGACACATACCAAGGCTGGTTTAGCAAAACTTAGTTTCAGTAGTTTTCCCAAACTGTGTTCTAACAATAGCGGCTTGTGGAAAAACTTTTGCTACGTGCTGGCCATAGTGGAAAACTCACACTACTTATGATGAATTAACAAAGTTAATTAGAAAAGGTAATTAAAAAGAATTAATTAGAGAAGTGAAGCATCGGCTGCTGCGGCCGGCCCCGGTTGCTTGCCCGATCAGGGTTGCCAGGCAACCGGCGAGACCGACCGGACCGCGCCTGGGCCGGAGATAACTTAAAAACCACAACAAAAAACCCAAACTCAACAAAAACCCCAGAAAAAACATCAAACCACAGGTTTGATGAGTGCCCCGAGGGCCACTGTGCGGCCCGTGGTGGTCGTGCCCACCCGCCTGAGGGCTCGGGGCACTGCGGGTTGCTTTCAGGGCACACCTTTGAGGCATTCGAGTGATAACGCTTCAAAATATTTGGCTTTTTAAAAGTTGCGGGGTTTGGCTGCCGGATAGAAAGCTTCGGGCTTGAGACTTTGATGGAATAGTTGCATAGAAACACGTGAAGATTTAATTATACCTCCTCACAGAGGAGTTCAGGAGAACACTCGGGTTGTTTGTCCCCCTAAGACTCCACTCCTCACTGGCGGAAAAAGCTTTCTCGGTGACCGTGTTCTCTGGGTGCCTGAGCATTTTATTTCTGTGCCCATGACTAAGAAAAGTTACACCCGACGCTTTCCTTTTCCCTGCAGGAGACTGCAATGGAATGACAGAACTGTGCTACAAAACAGTGCTATTGTGTATTTATCTTGTGAAGTTATGAGTAATTAAAAGTGAGGCTCTCCCTGCAGTGCTGTTTTGGGTGTTCCTCGGGCGGTGGTGGGGCTTGGTGTGGCAGTGCATTCCCAAGGAATGGCACAGTGCTCTGGTGGGGCTGATCACCTTTATTTCTTCTGAATCCCTCACACAAACCCTTCTGTGACTCTTAGGGGGCTGACTCAGATGGCGGTGTCAAGAGTGAAAGGAATAAACTTGTTTCACAAGAGGAAAAATAATGCGAGATATTTAATGCATATAAATATCTTAAAGGCAAGTGTCAAGAGGATAGTGCCAGGCTCTTTTCAGTGGTGGCAGGACAAGGAGCAATGGCCGTAAACTAAACCACGAGAAGCTGCACCTCAACATGAGGAAGAGCTTCTTGTCATGGAATGTGGTAGAGCATGGGAACAGTCTGCCCAGGGAGCGTGTGGAGTCTCCCTCTCTGGAGATGTTCCAAACCACCTCTGTCACTTGCTCAAGGTGACCCTGCCTTGCCACGGGGATTGGACTGGGATATCTCGAGAGATCTCTCTCAACACTCATGATGCTGTGATTCTGTGAAGCGATTCAGGGGCAATCACTTGCCACCTGCTGTGTGCAGGCTGAAGCACACAGGTTCCTGAGCAAAAGATGGCAAACCCTCCAAAATCCCCTTACTGCTGAGGATGCTGTTACATGATATGGAATATCTAGCTAGTGTCACCTGCCTGATTTTGTCCCCTCCCAGCCTACTGCACACCCTCCTCCAGTCTAGTCACTGGTGAGGCAGAGTGACAAAGAAAAGACCTCAATGCTGCTCAGCAAAAGCAACAACATCACTGTGTTACCAGAACTGTTTTGGTCAAAAATCTAACCTACAGCACTGTACGAGCTGCTGTGAAGGTAACTAACTCTGCTCTAGGCAGGCCCAGCCATTCGGGTTCTGGAAATCTCCACAGTGGTGGATCCTCTCTGAGCAGGTCTATGCACTTTGCCAGGGTCTATCCACTCCCATTGAGAAATTCCTTTTTTTTTTTTTTTTTTTTTTTTTTTTTGCATGCAATGGGAGTTTCCGTTGCTGCAGGCAGTATTTGTTGCTTGTCCTTTCACTGATTGACTTGGGGAGGAGTAGGAGCCATGTCTTATCCACAGCCATGCTGCTGAGAGCAGTAGCAACATCTACCTCTTACAAGCTGCTTCTCCAGGGTGACTAAAACTTGTTTCTTCAGTCTCTTTCTATGCTTCATGAACTGAAGCCTCTGCTTCATTGGAAAGTTAAAGGTGCACTCTTATTTTTGCCTCCCAAGAGGTCTAATTGTTGATACACTGTGTGTGGAACTCAAAAGTAGGCAGAGTATTGCAGGCATGGCCTCATATTCCAGGCATGCCTCCCTGCCAAGTAGCGGGGAGTCACTCAGCTTTGACCTTGCTGTGATCTTGTTGATACGCACACTACTGACCCACGTTAAAGTTCTTGCCCAGATAAGACCCCTCAGAAGCTTTTTTTTCCAAAGCCTGCTGTACAGTCATCTCCAGCCTGGGCAGTTTCCAGGGGATAATCTGTCCACACTGCAGGACTCTGCAGTTGTCTGCTTGTTTTAACAAGTTCTGCCTTTCTGCTGCTTTAAAGCAATAAAGTAGAGCAGTAGTGCAGAACAAGAGCCTCCAATCCTGCTGCTGGATGTTAGAACTTCCTTGCTCTCATGTAACAGATGCAGACAGAATATCCGAGTTAGCTTTAAAGTTTTGTGCCCCTTAAAAACAGGGGGGACGTGTCCCTTTCTCAAGCGTCTTTCAGATTACTTTGCAAACTGCAATGAGCTACAATGCAAAGTCTGAAATATCTGGTTGTATCAATTTGGGATAATGTGCTGGTTGCTATTATCTGCTGTGGTGAGTGGAACAGAAGGTACATCAGCCTGGCATAGATAATGATTCCCTCATATCACTTTTTCTGAGGTACTTGGACTACCCAGACTAGTTTCAAAAGACCGTAAAATCTTACAGTTTGCAGGTTTGCATTCTGAATTTTTATCTATTTCCAGCGTCTGCCAGCTATATTGAAGTGATACTGTATTATGTATGGTGAAATAGAAAGCTATCATCTCAAAATAGACCATAATATTGCACCTTATTAAAAAATACAAGTGAGTTTTCTGCCAGCAACCATGACTTATGATAATGACTGTTATCAATATGCAATTACTTCTGTTACCCTGGAACATATTGACATTCATTTATTTAAAGATAATGTAACACATTTGTATTCATTGAGGTAATCATTGGATATGATTAAATGTGAGTGCCCATCTTATACGAAACAGTAAAACAAAAAAAAAATTGTCATTGGACCTTCTGCACTACGTAAAATAGGTTGTAATAAATTCTGAAAATTGCATTTGAGCTTCTTTGAAACACAGTGACAAACAACCATAAAGAAGCAAAAGCATAACTTGGGCGATTGCCAATTTAAACATTCATTCTTTCTAATGATATAGGGTAAACCTGACAATAAGAAAAAGACCTTCAAATAAAACTGTAATCCCATGTTTGTGGGATGGACTACAGAGTTTGTGATAGTGTGGAACAGAGGTCCATTTAAATCGTGACATTAAGTGGAGGCAGGAATCTGTTTGACCGGGTTGTTTAGATCAGTTTTGAAGATGCAGAGGTTAGGTGTGGCAACAGGCAGGCATTTAAATCTGCTGTTTAGGTTTTGAATAGTCATTTTATCCCCCAAATGCTTCAGTGCATTTGCTACATGAGAGTAGTTCTCTGGTGACAGATTGTTATGATAATAAACACTTTGAGATCCACTTCTTCGAGGACACCAACCAGAGCAGTTTCAATATTCTGAGTTTTCAAATACTTCTGTTGGTGGCGATGGAGAGAGTGAAACTCAGCATGTTTAGTCGTCCAGTTATATGGTATAAAATGCTACATCCATTTCTACAACTAACTACTTCTTTGTCTGCTGCTTCTCTAAAATATCTTGGTTTTAATGAACTTCGAAAAACAAACCCCAGACCAACAACAAAACTGAAAACCTGACCACAAAGCCCCTCCAGTCCAAAATTACCTATGGTGTTGGTGTCTTGCTTGAAAATTAGGAATATCCCAGTCAACTGTTGGATGGTTCATGGAATCATATAATGGTTTGTGTTGGAAAGGACCTTAATGCTTATCTAGACCAGTTTGAACACCCCTGCCGTGGCCAGGGACACCTTCCACTTGACCAAGTTGCTCCAAGCCCCGTCCAACCTGGCGTTGGACACTTCCAGGGATGGGGCAGCTACAGCTTCTCTGGGCAGCCTGTGCCAGGGCCTCACCACCCTCATTTTGTGTGTTAACAAAAAAGTAAACAAAAAAGCCTTACTTAAAACCATCTAAATTGGATATAATCGAGTCTGAAACTATTTCCCTTTGTCCTGACACTACAGACCCTGGTAAAATGCCCATCTACATTTTTCTTATGAGCCTGCCTTCCCCCCCCCCGCTCTTTTATTGAAAGGCTGCAGTAAGGTCTCCCAGGTCTCTCTTCTTCAGACTGAACATTCCCCAAAACAGTTTCTTCTTATATGAGAGATGTTCCTGTCCTCTAACAGTTTTCTCTCTCCTCTGCAGCTGCTGTCAAAGATCTGTCTTGTATGGGGACCCCAGAGCTGGACGCAGTACTCTAGGAGGGTCTCATGAGAGTGGAGTGGAGCAGAATCATCTCCTTGACCTGCTGGCCACTCTTTTTATGCAGCCCAGCTTAAGACTGGCTTTCTGGGCTGCAAGCGTGCATTGCTGCTCCATTCCAATGGTTTTCTTTTGTCCACCAGTATCCCCAAGTCCTACTCAGCAGGGCTGCTCTTGGCCTGTACATCTCCCAGTCTGTATCAATAGTAGGGATGGCTCTGATCCAAATTAGTGATCGAGTGAGTTTTCTTTCCAAATAACAAAGATGCATTTTTGCCAGGTGGTGCTACATGTGTAGATGCATTGTGAGAATTTCTTTATTAAATGTATGTATATAATACAAGTGTATGCATTTTGAATCATGCTTTGTGAAAGGACTGGCTGTCTTAATAGCAATTTATAGCTCAGTGTGATTAGAGGAGACCGTCTTCATACCTTGGCTGATTCTGGCAGTAGCTGCAAAACAACCCAGTGATTTCAAAAGCCTTTCCCCAGAATGTTTGTCTCCAAAGCAAAGAAAAATGAAGTTATGTTTCTCAGAAATGCACCTTTTATAACCTGAGCTCACTGGAAGGCTGCAAAGAATTCTCATGGGTACAATAACTAAAAAATTTATCAATCAAACTAAGCTTTTTCAGTAAACTACCTGTTGCTTTGAGTAGGGCCTCACTGTGGTATTGCCAATACTGTAAGTTGTTTCTGTTCCAGTTTGTCTAAATCTGTTTACGTCTAGTCTCCTGTTGCAGTTTGCGTAGTTGTGGTAAGCCCTCCTCAGTTGGCGGGGAGCTGGTAACCAGAGTCTCAAGCACAGAAACATGAACTCTTCCATTTGATTGGGGCCTAATAGTTTGTTCATCTGCTGCTGCAGGAACACCCATTCCTCTTATGAATAATTCCTTTTGAATTTGCAGAGCTTTATCTGTGCTGAGAGCTCCTGCTGAAGCTCACAAATGCTTATGAAGCTGTTTCATCCTTCATATTTTTTTATGTACTTCTGTATAAGCTGGAATGTGCTTTGTTCTGTGACCTGACACTTATCTGAAGTGAACATGCTCCTTGTTGGGAAAAGCTGATGCAGAGGTTTTAGTCCTCTGGAGAAGCCCTCACAGTTCCTTAATGTCCTCAGCCTTGTGGTGCCCCACCACACTGCTCCCAGCCTAACCTATATCTCTGCATGATACAAACCTATGGTATTTCCAACAGACAGTAGTTAGGAGTTATGGAATACTGTTGATCTCATTTGCTGCCTAGACTCTCACTTCATTGAAAAAAAAAGGTTTTCTGTTGCCTAAGATAAATTTTCTGGGCATATGGATAGATGTAGTAAATTGTTAAAAGGAGATTGTACCAGAAATTTTCAGAGCTTCTGATTCACAGTCCTCCAGAAAGATGAAATTCAACAAGATTTTCACATGTTGCTTTGGCCACTACTGTCTCAAGGTGCCTGCTCTGGCCCTTTCCAGGATTTTCACCATGCAGCAGCCCTCTGGGAGGGCAGCACATCAGCATGCAGGAATTCAGGGTTTTCTAGGCTGACCTTGCTCAAACGTCAAAGCCGAGGTCAGCAGTTGGTCTTGAGACTTACCTATAGCTCTGACTTTGGTGTTAGCCCTGAGCTGACTTCTTGCAGCTTCTGAACCTTGTTCAGAATGTATCATTTTGTGTTGAATCTCTAGAGTCTTTAACCCTGGTCTAATCCTTCTGTGCACCGGGCAGTGCCACTGAAATGGCCTAATGTAAAGCTGGTTAACCCCTGAGTTGGGTGCAGCAGCAGCTGTGAGTTGCCCGGGAGTAACCTGCCCCAGCACACTTCCAGGAGGAAGCCTGGATCTGGGTGATCCTGTGGTTCGCTCTTCAGAAACACTTGCTGTAAGGCATCTCAGGGAGAAAGTGCTACAGGTTAAATTAATGCCTGTCTCATGTAATTTCATAATTATGTAATTAAATGTTCTTGTAGATGGTCCAAATCCTCCTTGGGTGGACGGGTATTAAACATTTCTTCCATACTGTAGAAATGGAGGCTTTTAAAATGAGCATAGTAACAGTGTATCCTGCCAGAAACTTCTACAAAAGAGTCAAATACTGTAATTTATTTTAAAGTGGACAGATCTCTACATATAATTTTTCATCAATTATTGTTTAAAACATTTTGGATTTTGAAAAATTGTAGTAGGTTTGACAAGCACTTGACTGACATCATGTTGATTAAATAGCATTTTCTCTGACAACCCCAATGAGACCTCCTACTCACAGTAGATGCATGAGCTAATTGAATTCTTTTTTTAAACTGCTTTTGAATTTCAAACCATACAAGTGACACCAGACCCCCTTCTCCCACACAGCTCAAATATATACCTTTCTGATGGTTCCTTTTGGCATGCCATGTAGGTAATATCAGGATGCCTTTGGTAAATCATCAGGATGTTTCTCCTGTGTTCTGAATCAGAAATATGGAACTAAAAGTTTGATGTTGTTTTTGGTTTTTTTTTTGAAACTGAGTTCAAGCCTAGTACCATCAATTTATAGTTTTGTGGGTGATAAAAATGTGTTATAGCTAAATTTTACAAAGATAGAATATCATAGAATCATACAATGATTTGGATTGAAAGGGACCTTAAAGATCACCCACTTCAAACCCCCCTGCCATGAGCTGGGACACCTTCCACTTGACCAGGTTGCTCCAAGCCCAATGTAACCTGCTGTTGAACATGTCCAGGGATGGGGCATTCTCAACTTCTTTGGGCAGCCTGTGCCAGGGCCTCACCATGAGCTCTGATTGATTTAGCAGTGATCTTTTGTCTCAATATCAGTGAAATAAAATTATATTCATTATGATGTTGCTTGTGAGGGAGGAAATATGGCTTTACATACGGTTTTATTGACTGCATGCTTTGTATAAGGGTGTTTCTATAAAACAATTAAAAACTGTATCAAGGCATGATAGGAACAAGTCTTTAATTCCTATTAAAATACGATAATTTTCATCCCTGAGTACCACTACCTTTTATATGAAAGAAACCATGTTAGTGGTGCATCCCAGATTATTTGGCAGAAGACACCTGGTTTTGTCTTCTGGACGTTGAGGAAAGCAGTAAGGAGTGCGAGGCTGATGGAGGCACTTGGGCCAGCAACATGTGTGTATAATGATTCCTGCTTTCCAATCGTATTTTCTGCTTGCGGGAATATACCACCCTAAGCATTGTATACTTTGAAGGCATCTCTCTTAGTCAAAAGCTCATTCAGTATCATTGCAGACACCTTCTGCAAGTCTCTGAATATCTGATGTAGAATGAACAGTTATTTCTGGTGCTTAAATATCTTTGCCCCATATGGATATAGCTCGAGTAGAACAAAATGTTTTACCATAGGGTACATTGACACAGTCTAGTTCCATAAATGCAGTAGATGCTATAATTAATTATGTGATAACACAGTTGAAAACATTAAATTATTATCTATCAGCCATTCTTGCTGTTTCTCTGGCTCCCACATCATCCTGTCTGGCTGGGTTTGGGTGCAGGTATCTGATGTGGCGAGGGATGTCCAGGCTGAAATGGCTTCTAAGTATCTTCCAGGGTTAGTTTTGGGATAAAACAATTGGTCTTGTCACATAAATACAGTTCTGCATTTTGGAGCGGAGAGGAAGAAAAAAAGGTTTTTGACTGTCTCTTCCTTTTCTATTATGAAGCTAAAATGTTACCATGTAATACTGGCAGTGCTGTGGAAATTGCTATTTTTGTGGTAGAACATTCCTTTTTATTTTCTTCAGTTCTGCTGATTGTACAGTTCTCTCATTATGCTTTGAAAAATTTAAGCTTTGCCTCTTCAACATTCTTTATTATGTATAACTAGAGACTCCCAGTTCATATTAATACTACGATATTTTCTTCTCTATACATATGGTTTCCTTTAAAAACTGAGATGAACTTCTGTAATTTGTGTTACCCCCTTCCCAATGTGTCTGTACCCACCAGATCAGCAAAATGAAGCTTCAATATTGTACTTGTTTTGCCTCACACTGGGAACTATCTTTCAGATTTTATGTAGTATCATGGACAAGATTTTTTTGGTTAGAATATGTCTCATAATCTATTTTGACTTGCTATTTTAAATTTTTCAATAGTTGTTGTCTGCAATTTAGATGTCTATGTGTTTTATACCTATGATATTAAAATGATTAAAAAAAATTACAAAGACAAGAAATTTGAGAGATTGGAGATAATGAAGATGCATATCTTGGTTTATGATAAAAACAGGGGTTTTTAACTTATTTCTGTGGAGGGAAACATTTGTGGAAACAGGATGCATTTGTCATTTGGGTGTGCTATGTATCAATAAATTTTTAAAATAAGAGAAATAAACCTCAACCCCTTCCCCCCATCCCAAACTTACAGGTCTTGGAGTAGAGTATCTTTCTATAATGGCTTGACTTACTACTACTTGCCTACAGAAGGATATTCTGAAAAATGTCTTGAAAATGGACTAAAATATCAGGCAAGCACTAATAAAAAATAAAATGAACCAAATGACATTGAACTGCTTCAGCCAGGCAAGGTGACATTGTGCATTAATTGCATTTTCCTTGATGTTGTACATTTTTTTGTAGGTGTTAGTCAACTGTCAAGTGTGTTATCTGGTGGACAAAATTAACTTTATTAACGTGGCCATTTAATAACAAGCATAAGTTAGGTAGTGTATTTTTTGGTCCAGTAAATCAGGCTGACTTGTGTGCTCCCTTCTTCCAGGGGACATAAGAAATGAATATATTGTGTATTCTGAAAGTGAGCCCTGTCTTAATAGTGTGAGGACATAAAAAGTGCAGTGTTTGGTGTGGAATGTTATTTGCCACTTCTGGTTTTGGTAAGATAGATTGTATCAATTGTTAATGCAAACATTGAAAACCAAATTTCCCCAAGTCGAGTATGTTTTGCCTGTGATGGTAATTGCTGAGTGATGTCTTCCTGCCCTTATCTTGATCCACAAGCCTTTAGTTCTATTTTGCATCTCCTGTTCAGTTAAGGAGTGGAGTAGTAGAGTGGCTTTGGGCATTTGATTGTCCAGCCACGGTGGGTTCACCTCACTGTTCTGGCTGTGATGATTATGAATTAATTTTAACTCCATCCATGCTTATGAGTTCATTGCCTGAACATTAATTATTATCTGGGGAACTAACTGTTGGTAGAGAGCAGGGTGATTTTCCTGTGGGTAAGGGCGTGACCCTGAATTGAGATATTTTTTAATACATTCTGACGTAAAACTATTTGACAAGTAACAGTAACTCAAAAAAACCAAAACAACAAAACTGTGAGTGTGTACCAGCTTCCTCCTCCACGAGGATCTGGCATAAACTACTTTACTAACCTTCAAAGAGATATGTAAATGCAACTGTGCCCTTCACTATTAACAAGAAAGTGAGAAGATTCACACATTTAAATATGGTGTTTAGAATCTGAATGAGTAATTCATAATAGCAGATAGTTTGCCATGTGTAAGGAGTTGAGTCATTGTCATCCCTTTCTGTTCACAGATTGTCTGTAAGCTGGGTTCTGGGAGCTCAGTGAGGGACGAGTAGCTTCCAGTTCATGTTGGGAACGCGTGTGTGCGCACTGGTCTGCATAAACTGGAGCTGTTCCCCAGCCTTGATCTGTCATGTCCAGAGAAGTTATCCTTAACAGGGCAAGAGGTGACCACGCTGTGTTGCAAACAAAATAAACTCCATTGAGACTAAAGTGTTTATGAGGATCACTTGTGTCTGCTGTCATCAAGTTTGTGTCTCTTCCTCTTTCAAGGTGAAGCTCGAGATTCCTGTTCTAAAGGTCCAGCTAAGTGTGTCGGTGCTGCTCTTGACAAATTCACTATATAATGTGGTCCTAACCTCGAGCTTCACAAAGGGCATGTAAAAATGTTGGAGTAGCTCAGTGGTGTCTAATTAATGAGTTCTTCTAGTGTTTATAAATTCAGATACTTTTCCTAAATAGTATTCTCCTCTTTAAGGTTCCCGATAGGTCTGCATTAATCTGTTAACATTCAGAAGACATGGGTACATTTTTCCTTAAGATATTCTGAGCTCCGGTGAATATTGAACAATATTTTTTAGAGCAGACTGCTGCTGCAAATAACTTTCTACTAAGTGACAATGGATGGAAACTCTTCATGAGAGGTTAAATATTAATTGTTAATTTTGATATGTCAATCTCTTCTTGGTTTTATTTGTGTTTTCCTAGTGTTTGGATGCAAAAATTGTCTGACCTCTGAATTTCCTCCCTCCCTTACTTGAAAGTAGACTTCAAGCTAATCACTGAATAATTGGAACAAGATTGCTCTGGGCCAGTTGGTGCCCCCTTCTGAAGTCTGAAGGAGGTGATGGATCACCATACTGCCTTTTCTTGTAGGGAGAGGCAGTTGTGGAGTGTGTCCAATCTTTTTCCTTAGTTTTTTTTTTTTTTTTTCTCTCCAAGAAGTTGAAGAAGTAGATTGGTTTGGTCATCTCCTCTGAAAGCAAGTACATAAGTTAAACACTGAACTTGGCCTGAACATGTAAATAACTTTCTGTGTATGATGAGATGATTATAAAACTCCTTACAAAACAAAACCAAAAAAATCCCCAAAGCCAAAACACAAAAACCAACCAACCACCACCAACAACAAACTGACTCAGGCCTCTAGGAAATTTTATTAATGAAATTGAGAAGGGTGTGTGACAGATGCAAGACCTTGGGAGCAACCTGGCTCCAAAACATGCGAGTCAGAACAGATATGTGGTCTTTTCTTTCCTCTCTTACAATATGCTGCTTAGTGTCCTGTAGGACATGGTAATTTCTGGTGGGTGATTAGTGGGTATTTCCTGCAGCTAACAAATTAGCAGAAGCCTCGCTAGCTCAATTCTTCATCGAGCAAAGAAAGGCCATAAAAGAGCAACATTCCTCCTTGATGTAGACTGGGATTCACATATCTCCTCACTTCCAGCCCAACCAATACAGATCTCCTAATCATGTGATGGTCTCAGGGGTCTTTTCCAATCTAATTGATGTGTGAAGTATGTGTAGACATGAACAGTCAGCTATTAGAGGTACTTCTAGGGAGAACAAATAAATGTGATTTTCTGAATGAAAAGCCTGAAAAACTTAATCTGCAGGCTCAGGTCTGGAAAAAAGGTAATGTTTGAACTTGAGCATCTGAACCTAAGTCATCTCTTTACTACTTAAAATCCAAATACACCTGTATTTTGTAAGACTAGGATTAATTTTCTGAGTTCACTTGCTAGTAAATTTGGATACTTGCCTGTCAAGGAAATGGAGGGAAAGACTTCACTGTTGTTCTTTTGTCACAGAGTATAATATTTTGCTGTGCCGAGCTGTCTCAAAATGTGCTGTTTCAAACCACTTCCATGAAACATAATCTTCCCTCTCCCTGGACAGCTCGGACTGCGGCTCTGTTCTGCATGTGAGCACCAGAGGGACACACCTTCCCTCACCAAGTGCTGGAGTTAAATATGCCCAAATTCTAGCTGGTTGTCTGTCGGTCATCTAATTGTGTACCAGGGAATACAATTTGAGTGGCTCTAATGGGGCAGGATAGAGGTATCCAACCGAAAAGCTTCACTGCAGAGAGTGTGCTGTTTTTTGTTGACCTGAAAGAAAGCTTTCCATCAGTATGCTGAAACACTTAAATTCCTGCAGTTTCAAAAGGGTTATTTTTGAGATATTTTGACATTTTCAGATTGACATTTCTAATTGTACTCTGTGAGAGCTTTCTTCAGAAGGGATGTGCAGCATTTCATGTAGCATTTGTTGTAAAAGAATTTGGGGATATTTTTAGAGGAGAAAATTATCAAAGGCCTAGAAAATTTTGAACAAAGCTTGAAAAGAATGCATGTAGCAGATATAGTTTTAAATAAGAAATAGACCTACCTCAAATTTTTTTGTGTCTAAATTTTATTAAACTGCTTGAATGTGATAATAACTATTATCTATGGATCAGGTATTTCCTGCTACCGCTAGGATTTTGGATTGTACTTAAGCTTAAAAAGCTGTATGAAGATGGCTTTAAAATTTTTATTCAGTAGCCATGGGGTGTTTGTCTTCTCATGCTTTATGTGGCAAGAAGAGACTTGTTGAATAAACTAATTTTAATAATGCAGTGATGACTGACATTTTTCATATAATTACTGTGCATTTTTACTGTATTTACATTGATGAAAGAATTGAGACATAATTGTAGAAGACAAGTTATTTAGAAGTTCCTTAAACTGGCAATAAGAATGGGTAAAATCAGTGTTTCCAGTTTTTCAGCTTCCTTCAGGATAGATCTTTCTTTCCAATTCATTTGCACTTTTAAATTTATTTCTTCTCCCCCTCTCTCCAAACCAAAACCTCATTCATTAACTTAAAATTATTCAAGGATTCCTATTGATTTTGAACACATCAGAGCAATCATTTTGTCCTTCTGTGCAGCTTATTTCTAATCTGAGCATCCTTTCACCCTGGTGGACCTTTTAATTTCAAACTACTTTATTGCTCCCGTCACTGTTCAATGGGGTTTGGGCTTAAAACTCACTTACCTATGACGATTCCATGAAAGGGGAGATTTACAAACGTGGAACCATCACCTGTCTTGACTTTTTTTCGTGCAGCCACTATCTTACATTTTCTTTGTTCACTGCCTCCCTTTTATCTCATAAGAAGCACTTGCTCTTTTGGGCTGCCTGTTTTCATTTGTGCCCTTATGCCCTTGCTCCTTACAGACATCCTTTTGCTTCGGAGCAGCCATTTCACCCTCCATCCCCATTCTTTCTTTGTCACATGCCTGCTCTAGTGTGTGATTAATGAAGTCTGTCCACCAGTCTTAATTACTGATAGTTCCTGATCTTTGAGTGCTGTCCTGCAGTATTTATTTTGTGTGTGTGGCAATGGTGACACAGTATCGACTTGACAGCAGCAGGGACCAGTAAAGATCATCACGCCTTGGCTGCAGCGTTTGTTTGCAACATACACACTTGCACCAAAAAAGAATTTCCTCTTTAAAAGAGATGGCTTTTAAGATAGTGGTGAATAAGAGGGAAAAGTATGAGGAGGGCTTTCAGCGCAGATGGAGGACTGGTAAATGAAGTGAAGCAAGGAGGCGTTTCTCTAGGCTGCATTGAGCAAATTGCAGTGGTATAAATGTGTTGTGATGTGAATAGTGGCTGCGAATTCTTGGTGCATGGATGGACAAGAGAGCCTGGCCTGAAAGATAGCAGGAGTAATAACCAAGGCTTAGCCAGATACTGAATGGGAGGGAAAGAATTGGCAGTGACATGCAAGTGATGGGTTTGAGTGACAGGGAGCAGAGAACTGCCTTGCATGACTAGGAAAAAGAGTTAACTTGAGTGGGAAGGTCAGGATTTCCGTTTTTGCCTTGTTGAGCTGTAGCTGAAATATCAGCAGCCATAAGGAGATGCCAGAATAGAAAGCTCAGAGATGAATCATTCACTCCGAAACGATGGTTGCGTTTGTGTTTCCAGAGAAGACAAGCCAGGGCATCTTACTGAGGGAGATGAGAGTTAGAACATGTGGAAATTCCTTTAGCGTTCCTGGAATCCCGATTCCCCCTTTGAATGGGAGAACGGGTAGGCTGTCTGATATTGAATAAGGAGGATTAAACCTACAAATAATTAAGGGTGTTATGATAATTTATCTGGTTCCTTTATAGAGTTCACTTCCTCCGATTACTTCTACCTTTCTGGTTTCTGCACGTACACTCCTGTGTTGAGATCTTTCTAAGAGCTATTTTAAAATGTGCCCCATAGGCAAGTATCTATTTTCCTTTTAAAGCCTTGAGATAATTTCTGTTCTGTATGTTGCCATTACCCAGAAGTCAAACTGAATGTGTTTGTGGTGCTGTAATTTTCAGAGCTAATTGCTGTAATTCAGGTATTCTGAATTTATTGCCGGTTATTTCTCCTCTTTACTTGAAGACAAGCAGCCACATTTGTGCTGAAAAACTTGATATTGCAAGTTGGTATCTTGACACTGATGGAACAGGAATTGTACAAGGCAGTAGACAACATGCAGACTGATGGTTTTTAATTCATATTGAAGCAGGATGTTAAATGGGGGAATGGAATTTTTGTTAAATAAACAGCTAGTAACTTTGTTATTTTGAAATACCTAGTTTCTTCAGCAGTGGCTTTCTGCTGCTTTGAAGCGTGAACTAAGTGAAAGAATGATACAGGTGCTTCCTGGCCCTCTCACATGGAGGAACACTGGGTTCAGTCCTACAGGTAGTTTCTGATCTCTTGCCAGTCTGAAATAATTACTAGGGCCCCCAGGTGTGTTTCTGTTTGCAAGATAAAAGATTAAGCTTTCCACTTCCATTGTTGTGTCTTAGTTGACCATTTTGTTCTCAGTGGTGGCATTTGCATGCTCCTCCTGAGGTATTTGGTGGAGAAGGCTCTCATGCAGAATGGATCTAGAGGCGTCTTGCTCCTTGCAGATCATTGTGGTGCTGGATACACACACTCTGATTTGTACTGGTTTCTTAACTATTCAATGCCGTGTATCTTCTATTTCAGCCACTCCTGCAAAGACTCTTTTGAAAACCTCTGTATGCCAAGAAATGTGAATTTAATCTACAGGTTTCAGATCTCTCAACAAGTCTTGTAGCTGGGCTTCTCAGCTCCCCGGTCAAACCCTGGCAGAAGGGTGTGCATGCCAGGGTGTCCCATGACACCCAGGACATGAGTAAAAAGGGTATTTTCAGTATTTTCTCATATGCCTTTAGATTTGCTCTTTCACATGCGGATGGCTCACAGTTGGATCTTGCTGTGCTTAAAAATGGATCTTGCAAAAACAGATTCAGGCTCAAAGAATAAAGTAGGAAACAAAATGATTTCAACTTCTTTTGCTGTGTTAGCTTAAAATATTTGTACCGATATTCTCACTGGGCTGAGGCTTTCTATGCTATAGTTTTGGGGACAGGTAAGTTTTTGAACTCTGGTTCACTCTGTGTATCTCTCTGTTTGACAAGATGATATTTTTAGGAAATTTGGTGTTTTCTTTATTCAGGCACGTGTGTGTATGGTCACAGTCAGCACGTGTGCATAGCGCGACCTGAGCCAGACTCCTTGTTCCACCACTGTACTCAGTGCTTGTGTGGTTTGTCTGTGTGATAAGCTAGCACACTTGAAATTGCTTTCCACCTGCAATTCAGGGCTGTGCTGAGGATGGAAATTGTTTCTGGTGGATACAACAACTCTTCTTTCTCAGCTCTGTGAGCAGTATGTGATGTAGGACTGGAAATCCTTCCCAGCAGAGCACTCCTGTAAGGTGAATAATGGGCGATTTTCAATAAATTCCTGGTGCGTTGTTTTAGGCCACGGCCTGTATTGAATCATTTGTGCAGCAGTATTTGAAATCCATTGTGAGTACACAAAAGGGAAATGGTCCCTCTTCTCAGACTGATGTGATGATCAACTGGAGAGATAAAGTAGTCCTGCTAGATTTTTGTTACTATTAACGGAAGTGTAAATTCTTGTGATTAAGTATCACTTATTGGGTCCAGCTAAAAATTCAGCATTTTCATTTATCATCCTTTCAAGGAGCAAAATTACTCACTCTGAGTTTTAGGCAGACTAGCTTGCAACATTTAAAATAAGGTTTATTCTAATAAGTTTGTGCTTTTCACACTCTTGTGAAATTACTCTAAAATATCTTCAGAGGCATTGGTATATGAGAAGTACCTTCAGCTCTGAAGGGCAGAAGTCTCCATTTAGGGAAAGTGACTAATTTTTTTAATAACTATGCATGTCTACTTATCTCTTCAATCCAGATATATTCATCAGCAGCCTCTTCAATGTATAAAATATTTATCTACTGCAGAGAACTTTAGTCAAGCTCACATGTTTTCTCCAGGGAAACAGTATTAAAACAGTCTGTTATATGTTAAAAGCCTTTTTGTGGTGTCTGTTGGAAATAGCTCAATTGATGACTTGTTGCCATTAGGCAATATGTCAAAATATTAGCTCAAAACTATTTTGCTAATAGCTACCCTAAAAATGATAATTTTTACTGTGCAATGGATAGAACAAGGTAGAAATTAATTGACTGCTGATTATCTTATTGAAAAAATATACCTCTGCCTTTAAATTTCTTTTAAAATAATAAATTAATTAAAAGATTATGTCTGTACAACATATGAGCAGTCAGTACCATCTCATTACTCCTTAAAAAGCAAATGGGACCATTCTATTTATATAATTGCTGCACAAATACAAATGTTTACCTAAGCAACTTGACTTCAATTGATAATGGAAGGCTGGGTGGTACTTCTATGGCTTTAATCCCTTGTGTGAGGAATTACAAATGAAAGCAAAATATTATTTCAGAAAGTAATGTGTCCTTATTACCTTAAGCCGCAAAATATCATACATGGGTTTTTTCCTTTGTTCTGCTGTGTGTGTGCTTTCCCCATGTTGCCTTCCCTATGTGGCTTCAAAAGTAATCTACAGAAATGATATTTCAGCAGTTCTTGTGGGAATCATTTAACTCTCACACTTGAATAAGTGGCTCAGATACGTGGTATCTGTCATAGCAGACAAAACCAATAACAAAGCTACAACTGAAATGTGTCCAATTAGCTGAAAACCCCATTTAACAAGAAAATTAAACATATATGTGAAAAAAAGAAACCCTGCAAAAACCCACCACAAACCAACCAAAGGAAAATAAACAGAAAAAAAAAAAAGCCAACCAAAACATCAACACCCAAGAAAAATTATTTCAATACTATGTCTATGTTGGAAGTGTTCTTTATTTTTACTAAGGCTTTCAACGAGAATTTGAATTGGATAACTGTAGCCATGAAGGAAATATTTAGTAGTTGAGGAGTTTGAAGGGTCAAATTGAGCTAAGAATGCCCTTCTGAAGGGGCTGCTGAAGTCGGGGGGGAGTTCTGACAGGAAAAGGAAAACTAGCTAATAATTTGGGAAAAGCCAAACAAATATCCCCCCATCCAAAACCAATCCAAACAACAACAACAAAAAAGCCAAACCAACAAGCAAAACAAAACCCCACAAAACAAACGAACAAAAGCAATCAGAAAAATAAAAACCCAAACAAAAGATCACAAAACCTGAAATCCAGCACCAGTCCTGAGAAGCCAAGCGTGTGCACACAGGGTTTGGGATAAAAGTTAAGAAACCCTTAGGAAGTACTGTGCAACTGAGTCAAATATCTCTGGGAAGGAGTAGTTAGAAGTCGAAGTAAAAGATTAAGTGGCAACAAAGTATGAGCTAAATAAGTGACTGTAATGAGAGAACACCGTGCTCCCTCAATTGCTCCAACAAGTCAGATTAGCAGGAATGAAAGCTGGCAGTAAGTACCTGCTTCCTGCAGGATGGTTGTGTGGAGCACGTTGGTGCTCTGGAGGTTTCATGGTCCCTTCACTAGACAGCACCAGAGCTGAGAAAATTCCCAGTTAGTGTCTCACACAGGGATGTCGCTCATCGGCCTCTGTTTCTGCTCAGCTTTTCGATTCTTTCTCTTTCAGGTGTTCTGTATCCACATATGGGTGGAATGAAAAAGAAAAAAGGTGGCAGCGGTATAGGAAATTCAAACAAAAGATTCCTAAAATCCCTTTACACTTCTGTTCAAAGTCTCAGACCTACGTGACACCCCAGAACTGGATGCAGTACTCCGAGGGGAGTGGGTTTGGGAGTGGGATGGAGGGGTAGAATTGCCTCCCTTGTCCTACTAAAATATTTATCATTTCTAGATGATTCAGTAAACTGTTTTACTTTGGTTTGCATTTCAGTTTGAGCTTGCTTTTTGTTATATCTTTTATTGGACAAGTAGCAAGGTCTTTTGACAGTGATTTTATTGTACAAACATAAAGGTGATTTCAGTACTAAGAGATTTTCTCAATGTATTTTCAATTTCCTGTCTGCCCTTATGTTGAATAGATTGTACAGGTAAAATATTGCTAGTCCTTAAATTAAATTGTAGTGGAAAGCGTTAAATGATGTTTTTCATGAAGCTTCTGTAAGAAATGCTAATGCTGAATGAAATATAGCTTGAGTAATATAAAACCATACCCTGGCTAGAGATTGGTACTTTTCTTATCTATTCGATTTGCATTAAGGTTGCTGATGTAGGAGTCATCCAAAAAAGACTTTTCCCTAACCACCCTCTCCTGTTTACCACCTTGGTGCCAGTATTCCATCACACGACTCTCTTGCATTGCTGTTGTAGAAACTATTCTCAGTACTGGTTTGCAGTTGCCACTTAAAATTCAGCTCTTAAAAATACAATCACAGTATCATTGTTTGGAGGCATTGAAACAATAAAGCAACTGATTCTTAGCAAATCAGTTCTTGGAGCTAAAGAACCGAAATTGTTAAAAGGCAGCTAGAGAAGGAAAGACTAAGAAGTCAGGGTCTGGAGAAACAGCTGTTTTGGTTGTTAATAATGAAGTAAATATCTGTGCTCAACCACGTAGTCTTTGATAACACAGGTCCTTTTCTGGACAACCCATACGTTGCCTTGCTTCTTGCAAGTAGGTAGCCTTTTTAACAGGAATAATTTAATCTTAAATTCCACATTATATGTTTTTCTTAAACTAAAAAAAAAAAAAAAGAGTGTTTCTTTTTCCTTAAGGTGCTATGCAAAGAATTCTTTTCAATGCAAATGAGTTAGGTTGTCATCTTGAAGATATCAGTCAGCTTTAAACTTCTTTGGTCATCTTTGCTTAAAGATATTTGGGTTTGCAAAACTCAGAACAGTGTTGAGAGAAGTGACTGTAGAGGCTACCCAGAGACAGTTGTTGGTCCTTCCCATAAAGACAGCCTGGTTGTTTTTCCTGTACATAGCTGTTGAATGATTATTCATAGCAGACAATTTACTTAATAGTAAATTGACCTTCTATCAGGTCTTCCTATAGTGATAAGGTCAAAAAACGATGTGGTTTTGTGCCATATGAAAACACCCCTCTCCAGATCCCATTTTGAGTGGTGCCATCAAAACTAGAAGCCCAGCCCCTTACTGAGTATTTGACAAATGGTGAGGTAAAACCGAGGCACCAAGCAGTGCCGACCCTGAATTTCCTGTTCCCTCAAAGCTCTCAAAGTGCTGCTTGGCTGGGAGCCCCATCCGTAGGTCAGAAGTGTGACTACTTCTGGGATGGGAACTCCTTATCTGTAGTCACAGGAAGCTTTGCCTGTGCTTGTGTTGCAAGATCAGCAGCCGTTGCTGAAGTAGGAGACACTTCATTCATGGCTACTTCAGATTTTTCGCAGGAGAGGGAAGTAATCGCTCTCTAATGCTTTGATGACTGAGCAGTCACTTGGAAGTGGTGTCTTGCATTATCTCAGCTTGCAGATCTAATACTCAGACAGGTTTTACAGGGCTGGAAGCTGCTCTTCACAGGCCACCAGGGAGGAAATTGCCATATTCCTGGTCATTACCACATAAGAGGGGTTTGATTTTTGTGACAATATCTATTCTTCAAGATCCGCTTTGTAAAAAAGATGTTACCAGCCTGCCAGTGGGTCAGATTCCCAGTGAAAACTAGCTCCTCCTTTTGAATATCCTGTGTTCTTTAACTTACTTGATTGATCAAGTCATACAACAAGAAAAATTGTTTGAGAACAGTGAAAAATTTTATTCTTGGCAATTCAGCAGCATGTATTTTTAAGGTAGGAGAAAGGTTAACAGTCAATTACTGCATGTGACACTTCCAAATCTGATGTCATTCATTCCTCTTGCCCTTATTCTAGGAATTCCATGCATATTTTCCAAGTGTATTTAATATGAATATTTTTATATTCTATCTGGTTGCTTATATAAAAGGTGTGTGTGTCTTGGTAAGTTATAATCAGCTGTGAGGAGTTAGACTGATACGTCACCCAATTTTCTTCTCTGTTTATATTTGAAGTTTAATTTTATCTGTCATGGTTTTTCTTGTAGCAATTTCAGTGATAAATCTTACAAGGAGATCAACAGTGAATTTGCATCTGACAGTCAGAATCAACAACAGAATCTTTTTAATATTCAGAGATAGAAGCGATTTCAGCTTTAGTGTTGAAGCTCTATCAGGTATAATGGAAGATTAGTCCTCTACAAGATGTCTGTGGTTGATAGCTGAAATGGTGTGATGATTGGGCACATACAGCGTTATCTACGGGCTGTATAGGAACAATGCTTTCGTCTGGTTTGTGCCTTACCAAAATAAGTTGCCCCATGAAGTTCTTAGTCCAAGCTCAAGCAAGGAGATGTTAGTCTAGAAGTGAAGACTAAGTTTTGTGCTTCCACATGGCTTAAATTGTTCTCTCATAGTTGAGAATGCATAACATGGCTCCTTAGATTATTGCTGCTCTTACCTATTTGCTCCTATAATCAATGACCTACTGTAAAACTGACCCTTAGAAAGGGAGAGGAAAGAAACGAACCAGAGCAGCTCGTCAGTTGGAGTGCAAAATGCAACACCAGATCTGCATCATGTACGTCTGAGCTCTGCGTGATGGAAAAGGTGATGGACATGCAGCAATGCAATGTTGTGGAGGGAGATAGAATGCTCTGGGGCTGAGTGTGAAAAGGTTGGAAAAGAAAAAGTTTAAACTTCTGAGTGTAGAGGGAAAAAAACCCAGAAAAACCCCCTACAAACCCCCACCCCACCATCTTCTACGAGGTTTTTTAATGCTTAACAAAAGGTCAGAAAAATTTCCACACCAGAATGTATCCTCTTGTGGGTTTTCTTGGAGAAAGCCATTCAGATAATTTTCTCTTAAATTTAATATTCAGAGTTGGGGTTGTCTTCCCCTCGGTGAATAATCCATACAGGGAAATGCGAACTGAAACTGTTCATGAATTTAGGTCAAATTCAAACAGGAAATAAAGTTTTAAATGTAGAATTATAAATGAATGCGGGTGCCGTAAGTAGGCCAAGTCTTAAAGCAGTCATCTAACATTTGAGGGAGCAACAATCAGTTCCTTTTTTTTTTTTTTTAAACTTGTTTCATAGTGCAACTTGACACGTGACACAGCATCATCTTGGTGTTTTTTGGGGTTTTTTCTGAGCATTTTCTATGTACAAGGTGATGTGCAAAGCTTTAAAGAATGTGATGGATGACTTTACAGAGCCTCGAAGTCAAATGACATATCACAGCTGATCTGAGTCTCAAAGAAACTGAATGCAGCAGTCAGGCTTTCTGTGATAGATGAGATGTTTGGGTGATTGCCTCTTCAGCAGAAAAAAAAAGGTGGATGTGAAACTTGCATTCCTTAACATATTTCAATCAGAGTTATACTTCATACTGGGTTCAAACTTCCGGCTTTCTTTATCCAAATAAACTTTGCTATTGAGGAATATTTTTGTTTTGAAATATTTCACCACTTTCCCATATTTCAGTGGTATATCAAGAGATCTGTTTACTATAGGAAAGGATTGGGTAAAACTGGCTTCATGCAGCTTTCCATTGCAAACAACACTAGGAAACTGTCACAAGAGAACATTTGTAAGCACAACCATTAGCACACCTTTTCAGTTACTTCCCTCAGAATTTCGTAATCCAGTATGGTGTTAGTGAAGCTCTGGGTTTGTACCAAAACAGGTGATGATGAGGGTCCCTGCCTTCCTTCCTTCCTTGCTCCAACAGGGAAGAAAGGCAGATTCACGAGTAACCTTCCTGTATCCGTCCTAAGGAAAATATTCAGGCAGTTTCTTTGGACCCTTGATCTACTCTATTGTCAAAATTCTGCCACATAAACAGGAACGCAGTAGTGTGTGGCCTAACACAATATTCACATTTGCACATTCAGTTAATCTTTCTGGAACAGAAGTGTGAAAAGAGTAGGAAAAAATTAAGTCTGGGAACCGGCAGTTCTGGCCCTTCTGTTCTTTGTATGAAAAGAATGTAGCAAATATTTCCATCTTTTGGCTTGTAGTCTTAATTTTTTTGAAATTACTTTCTCTAGTTGTTCTTGGAAGAAATGAATATTTATCCTTAAATGCATATTTTATTTTCACAGTAGAACAACAATTTGTTATTAAAAAAAATTACTGAAAATAATTTTGACTTTATTACATGAGTAGTAAGTGGAAAATTCAACTTTATCAGTATTTCCAGGCACAAAAAATGCTGCATTTGCTCACTCTGAATACATTCATGCAAACAAAACAGACTTTTTAAAATACATTATGGGTCGAAAATGAATTGCCACAGAGTCTTTGAGCTAATGGATACTAAGACATGAATTGCATGTGTTATTTATAATTTAAGAATATTTCTAGGGATCTGTGTACTTCTTATTTGAAGCAATGCAACATCAAGTCTTCAATGGAAGGTGTTAATAAAGAGCACTGTCTTTGCTCACTTACCAGTGGTTTAATAAAGAAAGACACAGATTAAGAGCGAAGTAGCTTGGGAAATGGGCCATTAACTGCACTAAAGTGCCAGTAATGTAAGGAGACATATTAATAATGACAATGGCAATGTCATTGATGATGAAAAATACAACTTCTGCACTTCATAGAAGTTCTTTTTTTTTCCCCAGGAATTGCTGTTAATTGCCCTTTCCCTGGTCTCCATTTACAGCTTTGTTTCTCACTCTTTTTTCTGTGTTACCTTATTGGAAGCTAACACAAAGTAAACCTAAAATAGAATAAAAATATCAACAACTGCGATGAATCATTTGGTGTATATTGCAAGCATATTGTCCACAGGTGTAATATTAAACTTGTTAATAAAAAGCTTTCCTGATGCATAAAAAAATTAATAGTTTACAGATATAACCCTCAAGAGTTCTGTCAGCTAATGTTTAGAGGGAATATAAATCACTGCACAACTGGAACTTCACAGCAGTATGTTCTTTAGATGGATACCTGAAAAACCTATGATTTTGCTGATGGAAGAGGATGGCACAAAGTCTGTGCAACAGATAAATCCACACTTAAAGGTGAATTCTGCCCGCAAAAATGTTCTCTAAATTCATAGCTTCAACCCTCTCTCTTTGCATTAAGTATCCACTTATCACCTGTTTATGGTCTCTAACGCGAAGTTTAGGTGACACGTTGCCCTTCCATGAAGGGAATTGTAGTAGCAAAATAAGAATTAATGGAAAAACACAATTACAAACTAAATGGCTGTTTGCGCTATTTATTACTGTGTTCATTGTTAATGTTCAACTTCCATAAATATTCAGTTATTTATATATTAGCATTTCATTAGTGAAAAATGAATCTCTACTTATAGGAAACTGTTGTGAAGAATATTATGGCTGTGCTTTTTGAAGTGCTTCCAGAATCCACTCCAAAGTGTCTCTTGCTGAGCTCCAAGTGAGGAGGGCTGTGCACTGTAGGGCTGAGCATTGCCAGGATGCTGCGCAGCAGTGTTCAGGAGGGAGCAATGCCAGAAGTGGGGTATCTTAAACTGAAACTTGGCTGGCTAAACGTCTATAGTAAACTGACAGTAGGCTTGATCTCCATCTGGAGGATGCCAGCGTTTCCTGTAGGCCATTATTTCACCATTTCTCAAAACTTTCAAGCAGACCTTGAAACATAGTGAGCATTAGTGCAGCTGGAGGTAATCTTGCTGTGCCTCTGTGAACAGAAATGAGGGTAAAAATAGCTCCTTTCCAGGTGGATTATAATCTAAATTACTTGAGAGCAACGCAGACTTTCTCAGCTGCAACCCAGGGAATGCTTATGACTCTCTCAGACACTTGAGAAGATGGCAAAGCAAACAGTTCAGTGGCAGTAACTCCTGATCTGCCTTTAATAATACACAGGTGAACATTTCTCCTTACCTCAGTTCTTGCCTTAGCCCTGACCTTGCTGCAGTTGTGCAAGGTGAAGTTATTGGTCTCCCTCTGGAGAGATGGTTAATCCATTAACCACCAGCCCCTGAGCTTGGTCTTCCAACCATCACACCTATCCATCCACCTAGAGTGTAAAGAGCAGGATTTGGATACAAGACTCTGGTTGAATGTCTTGCTAAATATCAAGTAGATGCTGTCTGCTGCTCTCCCCTTGTCCACAAACCTGGTCATTTAGGAGGTCACATAGGAGGTGATCGGGTTGGTCTGGCAAGGTTTCCTTGTGGCAAACTCTTGTTGACTCTTCCTAATTGCTTTCTGTTCCTTCATGAGTCCAGAAATGCGCTCCAAGAGGATTTCCTGCCTGACTTTTTTTAGTCAAGCAAAGTGTATAATTTGAAAACATGAGACTTTGCATAACAATGACAATTAATGTCTGCCTGGTATTGTATTTAATGAACAGTTCTGTAAAAAGGATAAACAGTGCAAGCCATCCTATTTGGGATGGATTTTAATTGGGTAATTAGCAGCAGCAACCAAAGGAAAAGTATATAGCTTCTAGCATATATCAGTAAACTTGCAGGACTACTTTTCATACAATGTCTCCTTTTTGAATAAGTTCCACTTTTTGACTCTTGGTGAAATCATTATGTGTTAATACAGGACAGAGCCAAGAGAATGAGGGTATGAGAACATTCTCTTTTAGAATGTTCTTTTAACATTTCTTGCAGGATTCTTAACAAGTGCTTAGTTTCAGTTTCTTTAAGAATATTAACTTACATGGATTTGGGAATATTGGTGGAATAATAAGACTGTGTAACCTCTTAGAAAAGAAGAAAAAACAGATATAAGCTGGTTTTTCAGATTTACTTACAAAACTAGTTAATTTCATGATATCAGATCTGTATTTTCCCTGACTGCTTTTGCCTTTTTCTCTGACTGAACTTACATTAAAGCTGGATGTGTTTTACCTGCACATCTAGGAAAGTGGGGTGCCATACCATGTTTCCTTAACTTAAAATGTAGTTTGAGTTGGTTTTTTCATTTACTAAATACTTGGAAGATACTAGGAGCCTTGTGCTACTTAAATACAACAGATTCATGGTGATTGACTTGCAGAGTTCTTGGAAAAGGGTGGAGAGGAGCACGTGCAAGAAAAACCTCACTTTGTACAAAATGAGAGTGTAAATGAAGTAACAGATTTGTTCCTTCAGCACAAGACGATATCTGAAACTCCAGTACCACAGAGTACAAAGTGAAGGACGGTGTTCAGCCAGGATCAGTAGCAGCATCCACAGATGCTGAGTAAAGTTTGAATTGTGCTGGTGATGCTCTTGTAAGGATGTCGTTTTGAAGTTTTGTGTTCTATGTAACTAGAACTGATGGTGAAGAAAGGCTGCCTATCAAACGCTTTTAATCCCAAAGATATGGAGGCAATCAAACTTTTAGGGCCAAGAATTGTGATTGCACCCATGTTAGTTTAGAGTAGTGGTTGAAAACCAAAAAGGAGGCATGGAGACAGTCATATGCACCCAACATGGAAATATAGGTGAGATTGTCTTGGGAGTGATAATGCAAAAAAAAACCCCCAGTACAAGCAAATATCTGCAGAGTTATTAATGATTTTTTCCTAAAGGATGGAATTCAAGGGCACCACAGAGATCTACAGGATAAGCCCTGAAATTGTTTTGCCACTGCAGCCAACCTGTGTATCCTTAGATTAATTTGTATTGAAAAAGGATACTTTAAGTAATTGCAATAGATTTTCACTAAAACAAATACTTTTTTGGTAAAAATCAATGCATTTTAATTTGTGCGCTACATTGCAATCATGTGTCATATATCCAGATGTGTGCTTTGGGCCAGTATAGAGGAATGTGAAGAAACAAAACACATTTTTCATTTGAATATCTTTTCTGCTTCATCAATTTTTGATGCCTCTACCTCAGTTGTTCCCTCTTTTCAGGCCAATTGCTTTTCTCTTCCTATAGGATTTTACAGGTTCTTTTCTTGAGATCTTTGTATCTGTTCTATGACTTCATTTGACATCCAAAATATCTTTGAAATATCGCTAGAAGATTTCTCATATGTGTGCTTAGTGTGCTGGGATGGTAATGCTGAACCATCATTATTCTGATGCGTAAGCGGCAAACTTTGAAAATAGCACTTGTATTATGGTTCCTCACTTTGAGTGTGAAAAGTACATGAATGTTATTGTACAGGTGTATTGTGGTAATACATGGTGGTAACTGAATTGAGGGTATTTATGCCCAATGAGGATGCTTCCTTGGGTTTCAGCAAGATTAAGTTGCAGATGCCTAACTAACTAATTGAGGAGAAATTACAGCATCACTTAATAATCTACTCTTTCCTGATGGAAAAACTTCTCATTTATCTGCCTTAAACACTCGTGTTTTACTGAGTAGGCAGGTAGCAAATTTATCCCTGCAAAAGATTTTCCTACTACGAGTTTCTTTATGTTTCAAGCACTGTGTGTCAAGTCAGGCAAGAGAATATGAGATGAGATCCATGCCCATTGGATTTTGGGAGACTGTCCATGTATGGAGGCAGACACTTTGTTCAGTTCTGTGTGCTCAGCTGTGATGTTCATCTGAAAGGAAAGGATGATTCAACTGTTGAGCTGCTGGGGGAAATACTGGAATACTGGCTTGGTAACAGAGTCCATGTTTGTCTTTGGATGCAATGGAAGTACTGCTCAGGGGAGATATTTGCTGTCATCTGCCCTCGGCTGAAGCTGGCTCTGTGTCTGCACCCTGGCACTACTACAGTAGCTGGTGCCTGGAAGAGGGGAAAATGCCTGAGACTTGTTGTCTCTGCACTTTCTGATAAGCAAAACGTGATGATCTCTGTGAAGTTCTCTGTCTCTGAGTTATAGGAAATCCATTAGCAAGTATTGGTCTTAGGAAAGTGTGAAAGTGTTTCTAGCACCAAATTATGGTCCCAGCCAGAGCTATGGACTAGAGATACCCAGCAAGAACAGTGCGTGCCTGTAAACTTCATGTTCAGTCTTAAACTTCACTGGTGTGAGGTTTCTCCTGAACCTGAAAATTTGTCCTCTGCACATGGCTGGTCTATAGAAATGTAGAGTTTAGAGTTTTTATGAGTAGAGGGGAAAAAACAGTTATTTCAAGTATTTAGTGGAAATAATTGAAGGGATCTTGTCACTCAATGTATCTGCATACAATTGTCTTGATCTGTAAATTGGTGACTTTCTTCATAGGAAGCTCTTCAGTTCCAGTCTTGAGTTTCTAATTCTATATTCCTGCTCCCTTCCTGTATCTTGGGGAATACACTTGGTGCTACAGTAAATATTATGGATTACAGTAAACCAATTTAATTTCTGTGAGTCTGAGACTTCTGATGCAGATGTTTAATGAAGTGAGCTGGTTCCCCACTGACTTTGCATTACCATTTTGAGTAATTTTTCTAACTTGCAGTGCTTTTGTACAATCTCGTTGAAGTAAAAATAGCAGCTGTCTTGTCTTGAGTTTTTCCTGTGCAGCATTCTGAGGAAATAATCATTTTAGTTCATACAAACAAGTTGATAATAGTGTGGTGGGGGAGAAATCTGAGAACCAACATTAGGGCTATTAAGGATGTGAAAACATCCTGCTAGAAATTTTTCAGGATTTTAGGAAGAAAAAAAAAAAGCACTAAACAAATATGTTCTTAAACTGCAGTCGAATTTTTGTGGGGCAATAATCCCTTATTGAGAGCCTTTTCTTGGACTGGTTTTACTTGTGTATTGTAAAATCTCAAGATTTCACAATTAGGAGGCAAACTAAATTTTAGAATTTTCAAATTCAACCAAAGTAGTAAAGTAATTTTTAATGTAAATAACAGTGTTTAATATTTTGTAATAGTGGTAGTAATATAATACATACAGTTGATGCTAAGAGTGGAAAATGATAATTCCAATGAAACTGAAATAAAGGGACAAAAAGAGCTTCTGTAAGACCAAATAAAACTAGGAGTAATTCTAGGAGAACTTACACATACTTGGCTGGGAGGACTGTGAACAGAATTTGTGGGGTGGGACTGTGCAGGCAGTCAGAGCTGTTGTTGGATGTGCAGGTGCAAGGAGGGCGGCAGGAGATGAGCTTTGCTTAAGGGCGTGACCCATCCCCGTCAGGAGATGCTGCCTCTGGCCTATGGGAGTGGTCCCTGTTGCCTGGCACATATGGTAGGTGGACCACCCTGAGTAAAACGATGCCCTGGTTCTGCTAATTAAGAGCTTTATTAATTCAAAGGGTGAAGAGTTATGCTATAAAAAAGGCACTACTGAAGTTTGAAGCTCAAACTTAGGACTTTCCTAGTACTTCGTGTTTATAGTTATTTAAACCAAAGCTTTATTTCTACTGCTAAAAATAGCTCCATACCAATAACTTATTATTATTTATTGTTTGTATTATTGTTTTATGTAATAATTTGCTGTCCTTTTTCTATCAATCCTGTTTCGTGTAAAAGTATCTTCTATAAAAGAACAGCAGCGAAATGTTCACCTTGCCACTCACAGGTGTATTTATCAGGCTCACAGAGAACAGTCACTTACTGTGACTTAGCTTTAATTAAAAAAATGTACAATCTATCTCTTGCATATTGGATGAACCCCTTCATCCCTTGCAGCTTCAGTGAGTGGGAGAGAGTGCAAGCAGCACTGGCCGCAGTGTTAAAGATGCTTTTAGCAGATAAAAAATTAATTCTGAGACAAAGTATGAAAGGCTGAAAACAGGAAAATAAAGGACTGGACTGAATACCATAAATTAAGAAAGCAATACATCTCAGCTATATATTTGAGAGAGAGGCTGCTGAAATTCCCATTCTCTGGAAGACTCCTTCTGTCTGCTTCTCTGTGTTTGATCTCCCACTGTGATCTGTTTGTACTCTGTTAGGTTTTTGTGGCTGGTAGATATTACATACTTAGATCTCTTAAAAACATCTAGTAATCTGGAATATTTGTTTTTATTCAATGTTTATGCTATTGTTTCATTCTCTGAATGCTCTGACTTGCACTGGATAAAACTGTAAAGTTTGCACAACGTGGAATTTACCTCTTGCCACTGTATCATGATGTGCTATGAACCTTTTAGTCCCAGCTCCTAATTTTTCATTTCACTCAAACATTAAAAAAATATTGATGCAATCCTGTTTTATTAAGCTGGACTCTGGTATTCAGCCTTGGCCAAAATAAGTAACTGGAGAAGAGGGCCAAACCAACTCTTCATAAAATTGCTGAGTTAGGTTTTTCGGTTGATCAGTTCCTTTATTCTTTTGGCAAAACCCAGACCTCTGAGGCAGTTGGTGCCTGCTTAGGCTGCAAGGAAACACTGGGCAAACTTTCTGCCATCATAAACATCTTTACTAGGTGGTATTTTCCTACGAGTCAGAAGAACCAAGAAATTTGACCTAAAAGTGGGCATTCTGTACCCTGGAAATATATAAATCTTCTTAAAAGGTATGTTCTAAAATACTTTTCTCAGTCAGTCTCCTGACTTCAAAGGTTCCTTGCATGTAACTAGAGGTGTCCTTGCAGACAAGCAGCGGGACACAATCAAGGCTTTTTTTCCCCTCTGACAATGCTTTGAGCAGAATCAGAGATAACAGAGCAAAGTTGAGGCCTCCCAGCACGCATGCAAGGTTACCAAATACATGGAATTGGCCTTTTAGCTGAATGATTTAAAAATGAGGACTTTCAATGGTATAAATATCGTCCATTTGGGAAAGTTAAATCTCATGCATTCTGTATTGTTATCTGAAGGCAAAACCCCATAAATCTGTTATCTTGTGAGGAAAAAACTGTTGAAATGAGTTCAGCCAGGAGAAACCAGTGATTCTGGGGAAATATTTCCTGCAAAGCAATTGAACAAATTCAGAAACTATTTTTTTATGAAATCAAAGATTTTTTTTCCTGAAAAATACAGCCTTTGTATATAGAAGCATACAAAAATTCGCTTAACTACATTTCAAGCTTTGCAAGAGACCTTAATGTCCTTCGAGGGGAATGAGTCCTTAACAGGATTTAATCAGCAAAATTCAGGTTCTCTGAGCTCTAGGAATTGCTCATCTGCAATTCTTTTTCCCCCACAAAATCAGGTGTGTCTGATGTCAAGATGGGTTGTTCTGCTTCCCTAAGGAAAATACACTAGAATCTTTATGCTGAAGGCCAAGCCCTAATAAATCTGCAAAAGAATTCCTTGCTCTTGTATCTTATTGCTTATTCTTCTGTTTTATTTCCCAGTAGCAGAACAACTGTTATTCAACCATGCTCGGATAAAAACCTACTTCCAGTTCTAGTAAGGGCTAAAAGGAATATTACGTGCTAGGCTGAAGTCTACCTGAAGATCACTATGGACTGCTTCTGACAGCAAACTGGTGCCTTTCCAAGTAAATTTCAAGTAACTAGCTAGTTCATTAAGGTGCTCAAGTCACCTCATCTTGGAATATTTGATCTCCAAAATGAAATAACACTTCATTTCCTTGTCACTGAATATATTTGATCACAATGCTTGAAAGTGTATGATTTCAAAGTAGGCATGCTTACCCTCAATTATTGTCCCTCTGAACTTTCTTACTGTTCCCTCCTACTATCAGATTAAGCTATTTTAGTGTTCTTTAGTATTTATTTAAATGGAGCTTTATTGTAGAGATGTGGTTTCTAATAGTGTCTAGGAGTCATCTCAAATATTTCATTGTTTTTGGTGTAATACTAGAAAAATGGAGAAGGGCATGAACATAAATTTCAGTGATTTGATTCTAATTTTGTTCAACAAAAGCAAACAGCCCTTTTGGAAATTGGTGACTTTGCTGTGATGTTGTAGGCACAAAGTTATTTTCTGTTTTAACCTGAACTCTATTGGAGAATCCAAGCTCTGAGACACACGGGAGGGGATGAGGATCAGACCTGACAACAGATGCTGTTGCTGTCCCCAGTCATTTGCTCCATCGTTTTGATGGATGTTTCTGACCCCGAGGCAGGGATGTCTGCTCAGCTCATGAACGAGGTCCTGAAGAGCAGCAGTTTTCAGTCTGGTGTAGTGTGGTAATGAACTTGTGCTGTGGTTTGCCTTGCTATGGAGGGCAACAGGCACCACGTGAGGTGATGTGAGACGGGATTTGCAAGTGGATCAGGTGGGTGTCTCTGGCACAGAGGTGGGCCGTGCAGGGAGGTGGCTGCAAACTTAGCACCCCAATTTTGGTCTGTTGCTGCAAATTTTTCAGAATTTTAAAGAGGTTGTAAAGTAACTGATGAGGTTACAGTCAATTACTTCAGTGGTAAAAAAAAAAAAAAATCGATGTAACTATTTCTATCATTTATGAAGAAAGGAAGAACAGCACAGCCTTTGTCTGCAACAGTAATAAACACAGTCTTCCACTGGAAGACAGACCAGCACCTGGAATGTGTATAGCCCACAAGATTTTTAGCTTTCTTAACAAAAATCCAACATTTTTTTACAGCTTCAGCTGTTGATTACAAAGTACATTACAAATTGGCATGTATTGTATTAAATGTCTCCTTGCAATCATACAAGTAACCTGGTTAATTACCTGAAGCTTCCAAAACTGATTTGAAATTGAAGAAACACTTTCTGCAAACACTTTATTAAAATAGTTTTGATTTCCATTGACAAAAATATGTGAATGTAGTATGCAATGATGAGTCCATGCATACCTGTAAAGGAGGATTAAGTGGACCATGAGGCTACACCTCAAACAGGGCATCATCTTCCGAAACTTACTGGAAAAGCACTGGGCTTGCCCAGAACCTTTCTGAATGCTTTACTTTGTGTCAGAGAGTAGAATTGTAATGCAGGAGAAAAGGGGACTGGCAGCTGCTGCTGGTCCTACCCTCTTACATGCCTTTTGAAGGTTTAGAAGGTACCCCACTGGAGGAAGGACAAGAAGGTGCAGACGTCCCGTGTCCTGCACCATGGAGTGGGACCGGGTCAGATAAACAATGAGCATGTGCTGAACTTCTGCTCTAAATACAGCTGAAACCAGTCATGCACTCACCTGACTTCTTTTGCCCTTAGACCTGAAGCTGATTTTTGAAACAATATAAATGGCATTGTTTATACCACATGTAATGTCTTCCAGTTAGGATTTCTCATGCGTTCATATTGGTTACCTCTTGTGGTACAGCTTAGTTTCCCCCTTCTTATTTGGATGCTCTTTTTTAACTGAATAGCTTTCAAATAATCTGAAATGCTTTTAGCAGGTGTTTTTGGTCCTAAAACTCAACAGGAAATAATAGTTAAAGAAAAAGCAGAGTATGAATTTATTTAGACATTTTTCTTGTCTGGGAATGACTGATTAAATTGGGTGAAGATAATGTCATTTACATTTGGTGCATTTTCTTCTTTGTCAGTAATTTTTCTCATTATGTCTTTTCAAAGGCTTGAGTAATTGTGCAAAACACACTTGGAATACAAATCAAACCTATCAGAATAGTCTAATTTTTAATTGGTGAAGATGATTTAATGACTACTTTAACACTCTTTTATTGATTTGATGTGAACAAACCTGTATTACACTTCTAGCAGTCAAAAATTCTGAACATTTTTATTTTGCTTCATGTGCACACATACAGAGAACCCCCCGTAACTTAACATTGGTTCTGCATGGACGTGAAAGCTGTAATTTGTTTTGCAATACTAATAAGTATCCCAGTGAATCGCAGCAGGGTGATTTGGTGAGCCGTGGAAGCCGGGGTGGAGACTCTAGATGTCATCCTGTGAATTGTGTGAAATTTCAACCCTCACTGCTGTTAATAACCTTTCCATACACCACTGAACATAATTGTTCTATAGGTTTAGTACAGACCCAGCAGCTCTTCAGTGTTAAAGGCACTGCCCGTCTTCAGCCAGCCCTGCTTAGCAGGGATGCTCTTTTTCACGCCTCAGCAGCCCTCTGCTCCGGCTGGCTCGCAGGTCCGTTCTATCCCAAGAGGGATGGGAGCACTCTGGTGCTGTGTCGTGCCGTGTGAGGCGCCTTTAGACCAGTGTGGGGTTTAATTCCTTCATCAGGATGATTGTAAATGATGAGATTTAGGCACGGTCTGGGTATCATTAGGACACATCAGCTCTTGGAGGTAGAAGAGGATAGGGGAAGGGGACAGCAGTGCAACCGTGCATTTTTGAGAGCAGAGCTGGGAGCTCCTTCTCTAACAAATTCTGTGGCATCTGTGTATACAAGGCACACAAGATAAAGACTGGGTCAAATCTGAAGGGTGGCCATCACTAAAAGCCGAGTATCCTAAGAGTTTACTTTCCAATTAAGCTAAATTTTGAGTCCCACTTGCTCAGACTTCTCAAGCTGACTTGGAAAGGGCAGATCTATTCCCAGGGCAAAAATTCCCAACAAACTGAGAAGGCTAACAGATTTTGGGGGCTTCAGCAGTGCAACCTGCAGCAGTGCGACCTGCGGCAGTATGTGCGAAAGATACTCCAGTGCTGTATCTTGCTCTGTGACAACAGAAAACAAGATGCAAAGAAGACTTAATTAAACGCTGCCACCTTATTCAGCTGGTGCAGCGTAGAATATCTGAAGAATAACGAGATTATGGTACCTTTTAGTGTCCTCAAATTCAAAAGATTCTACATCCTAGTCCAAAATACTGCACTGGCCCTGAATATATCCTGCATGGTAGTGTAATGGGCTATCATATGAGGTTGTCCATAAAGCTTAAGTGGGCTAAAAATGAGAATGTGGGCAATCTTGGAGCATGTAACTTCCAGGTTGGTGTGTGGGTGTGAATTAGAGATGTCTCATTAACCTTTTTGCTGTTCAAACTGTGCTGCACTATCAACTGCACCTTAAAGGATTCAGTTGGGAAGTTAATTATGTCAATTTAGGCTCTCGCTTGATTCTCACTGAGGCTGACGTTCAATGGAGCACTGCAGTACTGGGGCAAATAGAGTTTTACTGGCCTCTAAAATTGTTTCTGGAACCAAGAGCACGAGAGAGATAGCAAAATGTAAGAAAGACTAGGTAGAAATAATAAAAATACTGTCTACAAAACCCCAACACACTTATGAAAGAATGAGATTTACCTAGGCCTACTCATATCTCTGGATTCCATTTAGTATGCAGGAAAGAAGTGTATAGTAGTTCATCACTAGAAAATATGGCAGATATGTTACTACTGTCTTTTCTCCATTGAAAGGAACTTCAGTTTTCTTAACTACACCACTAATCTTTATCAACTCTGTTTCAATTCTTTTACAGTTACTCCTATTTCATGCTGGTTCTCAAGTTTTAAAGCAGAAGTTTTGCTTTTGTTACTGAAGATTCTTTGTCACAAGCGGTGAAGGTGCAGAAGCTTCCTCTCTATGGAGCTAGGTCTCATTTATCTATAGTTATCTATAAAAAGGGTGCCTCATCTGAATGGCACACTTTAAATATGTATAGTACATTAGAATACAGATGCGTTACACGAAGAAGGAGTCTGTGTCATGCTGCTGGAAATCATCTGAGCATCACTGATAAATGAGATGCTGAACAGCCGCAAGGCCTGTGTGCAGTGGAGTGTATTGCTGTTCACGCCTCTCCTTGTTGTTCAAATACTAAAATCTCTACTAGTAAAATATGCTATACTCATCTCACTGAATGCATAATAAAATAATCTTTCTTTATGGAGAGCCTTTCTTACAGCAGATAAATTTTGGCTTTGTGCTGGTCACACTAGCAGTGAAACAAAGGTAGTTTGTGGGCAAAATTACATTGCAGTACTGAGGTTGTAGTTTCGATTTGAAAGATTAAAGCAGATCTGCTTATTGGTTATTTTGTTGTACATCAAATGAGAGTTTGGCAATGAGATACTGGTTTAATTAAACGCAAGCACAAGAATGCTGTTTGACTCCATCAGTACTGTTGCTGGTTTGGAAAGCTGATCTGTAGTTCCATGTGTACCATGCTTGTGTTACGCGAAACGGCTTGAAGGCATTGGCCTTGGAAAACTGTACTGTGAGTTGCTTCCAGCCCTTCTTTTCTCTGTGCTTTGTCCCTCCTGGTATAACCTGTGTCCTGCAGCTGAGAGGAGGCAGCACAAATGGTGCAAGTCTGTAGCCTTTGTAGGGTGCCACTATGGTTTTGTCACATTTGGGGCTCACAAAGGACATAATCTAGAGAAATCCAGGCCTGGGGTGGTAATGAAGGTGGAGGAAAGTGGAGAGACAGGAGACACGTGGAGATGCACGGGCACAAGGTGCCATGGGGTCTGTAAGTGACTTGGACATGGTCAAGCAAAGAGAAGCAACCCCCCAGACCTGGGCAAAACTGGCTTTAAGAACAAAGCAATAGCTGCCAACATCCATGAAGTGTATCATGTAATAAATCTGGATGTAATGTGAAGCTGCAAACTGATAGAGAACGAATAAATTTAAGAATGCTAGCAAACCTAAATTGAAAAAAACCCTGTCCTGAGCTTGTCCCAGAGCGAGGAAGAAGAAACCGTCATCATGAGCATCTTATTCCCCTCAGCCAATGACTCGTGATGGTGGCAGCTCTGCAACCGCATCAAGGCCAGAATGTAGCTCCTGGCTGAAGGACTTAGAGGAGCAGGGGAGCTAACACCAGAAAGGTAAACATTTTTATATGCACACTTTTTTTTCTCGTTCTTCCGTCTTTGTTAGTTAATTTCAGCTAATAATAATATGACTGTTAAAATATCATCTAGACTGAGAATAAATTTTTGGTTTATATGTGTTTTTATATATCAATGAAAGATGTTTTATCTCTTTGTCTACAAAGCAAGGTTTAAACACAGTAAGAGTAAGGCCTCCTTTCCCAGGGGAGAAGTTCCTCTGGATTTGAAAGCCTTCTGAAATCTCTCTGGTTTTGTGCTCAAAAGGGATGCCAGGATGCGATCCTACAATTCCATCTTAAAAATCAGATGAATAAGCAATCAGCACTCATGAATATTGTGCCAGAACTGCATATCGAGAATAAGAGTAGAGATTCATTACTCAGTGCTTCTGCACAGAGGTATTTTGCAGGAAATCTGCATCATAATGCATGACTTCCTATTGGATTGGATTTAATAAAACAAACCAGAGGTTCAGCATTTTTTATAGATTCCATTTTCAGCGATGGCTGGATTTATTTCTGTCTAAAAATAACATTATTCTGCAGCTGAGCAATAGAGTACATTCTTCCAGTTACTGCAGCATCAGCAGTGCTGTGCCATCTATTTTCTAGCATGTGTGTTGAAATGATCCCTTTTGTGAATCTGGGGATGTGTCAGTGGCACGGCTGAGAATAGCAGGGATGGGCATGAGCCATAAATCAAGAGCTAGACCTGCCTTGATTTAAGAACACTACTTTGTACTTGGCCAGGTCAAGATCCTGGCATCAGGTACTTCTGACTTTAAAACTTGGCTTCATTTTGAGAAAGTAATTTCCTTTGCTATGGTGAACGAAGAGAAATGCCAAGAGATAAGTGGAGTGTCCATCCCCCCCACACTGATATGGACTGAACAGAACCTAAAGAGAGGTTGCTGTTTATGTTGTGGTTGTCAGCTTGGTTTTGTTCAGTATGGGAATATTTTTGTTATGCAGTAGTGTAACTTCTGTATATCTGAATGATTTAATGACTGATGGCCAGGTATCAAGAAGAGCAGGCATGAACACAGAACCCTACCTAGAGTTGGGGATTGTTGGGGTGGTTGCTTTATGACTTGATTCTGATTACCCAAAATCTTAAGTAGGTTTTGAATTTTGCAGCTGGAATTCAGTCCTAAGCAAAATGCTGATAATAAAACACTGATAATAAAATTTACTCAGACATCTGCTAGCTCATAGCTCTGATGTTGCACATAGAGAGAAAAAGAAAAATCATTTTCACAGTGCTCTCAAATATTTGGTTTGTACCATATCCCTGGAGAGTGCTAAAAAATCTGGTTGGGAATCAGTTGCTGAATTTCACTACATTTCTTTAGCCACTTTACTCAAATATGCTTGACTGGGAATATGATGGAATAAACGGTCTGATTGAGGAGTAGGTCAATTGTCCCTGCCCTTGGGATGGAGTTGTCTGTGGAGGAGAGCAGAGGGCAGGGTGTGATAAATCTCTTGCCATGTGTGTGTGAGAGAGCACCGAGTCTACTAATTTGTGGCCTTCTATATGAACTGAAAAACAACTTTTATTTCTTTCATTCTATAGTTAAAACATTTATTTGATCAAAGTTCTACTGATATGCTCTGGTTATGCCAAAGCAGAATCCAGCCCAGTCTTTTTAGGGTTTAGCTTTTTGTTTTTCTCCTGCCAGCTTTATGATTGTATCTCTCAATGCTGTTCCAACAACATATCAAAAAGGAACCTTCTCTTTGTAACCTAGTTTGATGACCCAGCTATTATTGGTAGATAAGTCTAAGTCTTTTTCCTCCTTGACTGCATTTTTATGAGGTCTGAAATGCCAATAACCATTAAAATAAAATTTTTAATTGAACTTGGTAGGGGAAAACCTGAAAAGGTGTTGAGAAGACCATCTGGTTTTTGACAAGTTGAGAGTTTCTTGGGGTGGGGAATTGTAGCACATCTTGGGAGGGGGGAAGGGGGTAGAAAGAAAATAAATCAGTGCCTCTATATTATATTATCTAAGAGTTTTAAAGCCTGAGAATAGATTAGCATTCTGTGTTGGGGAGAATATGTTCACTATATATAGCAATATATCTCACAGTTTATTGTGTTGATGTGTGTAATGAGCTGAAGCAAAATCTACTAAAAAAGAGCATGAAAAGAAACTCCTAACATGTTAGATTTAAATCTGCTAATATTTAATGTGCACTTCATCTGACAGGTTGAAGAAAAGCCCTGGCGATATGGAATTGTAAGAAATGAATAGGTTATTCCGGTGCATGTATTCATCTTGCTTTTAATCAGAGAAACAATAACCTGGCCCACAGCTTAGCCTGTTGACAACGGGTATAATGCATTTTTGCCTGACACTTGCATTATCTTAAATATTAATATAAATATCAGGAATTATATCTGCAAGTGAAAAGTCAGGAAAGGAGATGGAGAATAGCATGCAGTACATTTTAAAACAAAAATAGCATTGCTTATGACCTATTAAATATAACTTATTATATGCATGTGCTGCATCTATAGCCTGTGCATGAAATTGTGGTGGGTAATGTGCTGGTAGAAACACCGCTTTGGATTCACAGCAAACTTTAAACAGAAAAATAGATTATTATCATTCAAGAAGCATATGTGCATTACACCTTTTCACAAAGCAGTCTGGATGATATTATTTCTGAATGACGTATAGCAGTAGTCTCTCCTCCACTTTTGCAGCTGCTCTATTACAGAATGAAACATGGAAAGCTTCATCATGTTTTCTGCTCCTTAGGACTCCCCTGAGGCTGCTGTGCTTGTATGCCAGTGCCCTCGGCTGCTTTAGGAATCCAGATCAGGAGCAATGCAACTTCCCACAATGGAGAGTTTCTGCAAAAAAGGGAATCGTTTAAGGGGAGAAATCTCAGTGCCTTTTAACAATTCTTCAAGTAGAAATGATATCAAGGTCACACCAATGGTTTTCCTGATCTTGCAGCTCCAGGAAAATGGTCACACTCATCTCCAGGTGAATTGCTCTGTAAGGTGCTGGAATTGCTCTTAAAAAAATAGAGCTTACTCAATGGTCCAGCAAAAAAACCCCACCAACAATAAAACCAACAAAAACCCACAAAACCCCCCCCAATACCCCAAATCTAAACCAAACCAACCAAACAAAAACCAACAAAAAGCAAGCAAAACCAACCAACCAAGGAAAAAACCCCAAAACCAAACCAAAACAAACAAGTAAACAAAAAACCCCAACCAAAACCCCAGAAAAACTCACCCCCCAAACCCCTCTTTCTGTCCAAGAAGACTCTACTAGCTGTGGAAGTGAGATGGTAAAATCCCATAGAGTTCTCGTCTCCTCCAGACACCATCTCCTTGCCAGGTAGATCTGTGAAGTTTCTTGAAACTCGTGTAGTGTTGAAATACAAATGTTTAATTGACTCTATGACAAATCATCCAGGGCTGTAAAAAAGGAATCTTGCCCCGCACAGATCCTCTGTTCTATCTCCATCCAGGTGCTCCCCTAGTCCTGCTGACATCAGCTCAGCCATGGTAACTGCTCTGGGGACACAGCTGTGTTGCTGATTTCCACAGGGAGAGCTGGGTGGGAAGCCTGTGACCTGGGAAGAGCCTGGTTTAGAGTGGGCTGTAAGGTATTTCTCCTGCTCTCGAAGGAGAAGAACACAGACATCATCACTCAGTGCAGAGCTTTCAGTTTGAGGTTTCCTCTTGCCTTGTGTGATGACCTTTCCTCTCTCTGCCTGACCAGTGGCCTCTAGAGCTCAGCAAGGAACAAGAAATCTCAGGAACTTGCATGTTAGTCAATGTGATCCCAGTAGGAATGAGGGGAGTGTGCTGCAAAAGAGAGACTTGAAAGTATTTTTAAAATTTCATGATATTTTGTTTTAAGCAAACCTTGTACATTGTAGAATCATAAAAATCATTTAGGTTGGAAAGACCTCTGAGATCGAGTCCTGCCATTATGCCACAACTGATTGTTAGCAGCAGAGTAAATTGCATTATTAGCTTTGCTAGCTCTCTCCTCCTGAAGGCGACTGTTCAACTTGGTTTTGTCAGATCAGACAATTTGCTAATTTTGGTTTGGCTTGCATTGATTTGTTAGAAAGTGCACAGCTCCTTTGCCCACAGCAAAATATAAATGACTGCATCTACAGAAATTTCCTGTTGAGATTTTTCAGGTGTCCTTTAAGGCTCTGACCTCAAGGATACATACAACCTTTTGATGTATCTTCTTGCCTGATAACTTAAAATAACATAAGGTAACCTTTTCTATTGATTTTTAGAGATAATTATGCAAGATGTTTCTATCTGCTGAATTTTGAGACTGAAGTTTTAAAGCATTTATGTCTCTAACATGGGGTATATTAAGGAACATCTAATCAGATCTTTCTCTGTTCTTTTAGAACTATTTAATATTGAGAAAATTGGTTGTAGTATATTTTTGACACCAAGAAAATGTGGAAAAGAATTGAACCTGCAGTGAAAAATGCATTAAAATAGCTGCCGTGGACCAGGCTCTGGTGCAGTATCGAATACTGGTAGTTGGTGTTCAAACTCACAGTAGCCCATAAAGCACAGAACTAAGGGGGTATTTTAACACTGCTTAAAATCTGTTTCATCTGATCAATACTGGAATTAAATGATTCATCTGGAAAAGCAACCAACAAAACAGCTTGATGAAAGAGCAAAAATAATTAACTATCAGTTAATTTTCTAGACATAAAAAAAAACCTTCTAGTATGTAGTATGCCATAATATTTTCGAAATGTTATGAGGAAAAAGGTATGAATCCATCACGATGGCACTCGGAAAGTGCAAGCCCTATTCAAAGTGGATCACACTTCTTTCCTTGGGTAAATATAATTTAACCATAGAAATAGTGAGCCATCCAGCTGTCAATTACTTTGAAATAGCAGAAGCACCCGTGTTCAGATAGAAACGTTTCATACGGAAAGCTGTGATAACAAAAGCAGATGCTAAGGTATAAATCCTGTCTTGTGGGAACTCTGTAAAAGAAATTCTTCATCCCTGTGGCTGCAGAGGAAGTCTCCAAGGCAGGTTTTCAGGGATGGTTTGTTATGGTGGTTGTGCCTAGTGACCAATTAAAGTTAGGATATATAAACTTACAGTATTGTCTTGGAAGTCTTATAATCGGAAAAAAAAAAAAAAGGATTAACAACTGGAGGGGCATGGGGAGAAAGGAGACAGAGTGCAGAGATACATCTCTAAATCTGCAGTCTTAAACTGAATGCCACTTTTTTTTTTTCCCCTCTGGTAGTAAGTAGTAGTAGTAGACTATCTTGGGAAAGACCGGCAGGAGGAGGGCCTCTGTGAGAAAGCCATGCATGGGACCCTGATGATGTTTCACATGGGAACAGTGTAAACTGAACCTGTTTTGGAAGTTTCATAGGAGATTCCTCTTGGCTTTGGTGCTTTTCCTAATATACCTGGGGCCACAGCTAATGATTCTCCTAGAGATCCTCTTCATAGGTTCCTGTCAGAATGAAGGAAAAAATAGTCCAGAGAGAAAGCTGATAGTTGGTTATCTCTGCCCAACCTTCAAATGTGAAAAGATCTGGGGATAAAAGTGAATAATTTTTGGGTAACATGATCTTTAGCCACTTCTAATTATTATGAGGTTAGGAATTACTAGGAGATTGATTTATATACTCATGTCATTTTTCAATAAACTATATAAACCAGAGAGTTGGTGATTGATTGTAATTATTGATAATACATGTATGCCAGAAATATGTTTTTATCAAGAAGTTTGAATTAAACACAGAGTGGTCTTGCACACAAAAGCATACATAAGAATATTAATGAGATTGCTGAGTCAAGCACTAGGATTTAGGACATTACAAAATTGTGATGGCTTAAGCAACAGCTGTATCTCTTATTCTTAATCTAAACCATTTACTGAGGTGGCAGTTGTTTTTAAAATGAATATGGTTATGCAGTTAAGGACTGTTTTATAATTCATGTTTATGAGGAAGAAGGAAAAGAGTTTTTTTTTATAAAAAACACTTCAACGTGAAAGGAAATTCACAGCACGAAGAAAAGTTGTCCTATAGGATGATGCAAGATGAAATATCAATGGGCTACTCCAAACAACAGAGATGTCAACTGGTTATTTCTCAGGCAAATCTTATTAAAATGGGAATTATTATCCTATAGTAAAAGGCAAGTGCTGTGATACCTGTAATAAGTGAAGTGTACTTTTCCACTCCAAAAATCCTCATTTTCCCAAAGAAGGCAAACTAAATTTTAATAGATAAAGCTAAAAATTTGCATGAGGTATTATATCGGATTGATAGGAGGATTCTGGGGTGATAAGAATCTTTACTTGGTGTTTGCCAAGGAGATGTTAAGAGGGAAGTGACCATAGAAGAGCTCCGAACCCTTGTCTCCCTGTATTTCTTTATTTCTGTTGTTTGTTCTGTGACTTTACCTTGACTCTGGGGCCTGCAAAGTCCTCAGGCTTGTCTGAGGTCACTTTTTATTCTGGAATAGAAAGTATCTGGCATCACAAACTTACAGGACTGGATGAGAGGACTAGCATCTACAAAGAAAATTTGGTTTAGTTAGTCCTCTTGGGGTTCATCACTGAATCATGTTGAGGTATGGAGTGCTTGCCACTACCAGCAAAGGGTTTTTCCAAGACCCTTCAAAAAATGGAAACCACCTGTCTGCTCATGTCTGTTTATTGACTGCTGTATGGATCTGGTGGTGTAAATTTGGCTCACACTTTGTGGGCATTGCTGACTTCCTAAACTGTGCTGCCTTCATCCCCTGTTGCAGGAGAACTTCTAAATTGGGTTTATTAGTAGTATTAGAACTTTGGAACAGAACTACCATGACTTTTAAGTGAAATTTGATCATTAAAACATGTTACTGAAGAAGAGACTGACTATTTTAGGATGTGTAGGTGAAACAAGAGACAATACTTTTGGTCTCAAATTTTTGAATGTCAAGAGTCAGCTCCAGTAGCGTAGTTTTAGAGAAGGAAGAGGCTGTTCGTGTGCATGCGAGTAAAGGGAATTTCAGTTCCTGCTATTTTAGAATAATCTGTGGCTGTGCTGTTCTATGCTGCATTATCTTGGAGCAAGTGTTGTGTTTGTTGGCTTTCTCTTTCCAAACTGCAGGAAGTCTCTTATTTAGATATTTGCAGTCTTAGCTGCATTGTCATATTTTTCTCTGAATCTGCTAGAGAAGCAATGCAAGTTGGGAAAAGCCACAGTTTGTGTTTATCATAGCAATTTCATCTGGATCAAGTAGTCTTGTGATGTACATTTAGCTAGGAAAAAAAAAAAGCAGAAAACCATATAGTACTACTGAAACTTAGTGAAATGCAGTGCCCCAGATTTTAGAAATTACTTTTGGGAATAATTCCAGTTGATAATTACCATTTTAAAATATCTTTTAAGCCACTATGCTTAATTACCCATGTAAATATGTATTAGAAGTTAAAAGTACCAGAGATGCAGTAAAAATGAAATGGGGAATGTGTTTGTTTGTAGATACAATAAAAATGATTTTGTTCTTTGATGTGTACACAGTGCTAAATAGAAATGTAAATATTAGCAACAGCATTTGAATGGCACTGTATACAGTGCTGCTTTTGCCCCCCCTGGTTTCTGGAGGTCCAGTTTCATGATCAGGATCACATGCTGAAAATCCTCTTTGCTTTCTGTTTCCTGGGCACACTTGTTTTGAGGCTCCTGAAAGCAGCAGACTGAAGTGGTGGCTGTGTTTAGTGGCATTTCTTTTTGTAGTGTAAGAATAGAATAGACATTTAAAAATGTGTAAGTACTGGAAACTTTGAAACCAGCAGCGTTTGCTCAGGAATAGATTTTTGCATTGAATGTATGTTTGGTTTACTGTAGCCTGGGCTCATTGACCTGGGGCTGCATCTCCGGCTGAAGCCTGCCTTGGTCAAATCTTCACCACAGTGAAAGGCAGAGGCCACTCATCTGTGTGTTGTGAGAGAAGGACAAATCTTAATATGGTCTGTCATCTACTGTGACCAGATCTCGACTGACACATCATCATGAATTATCTGGGCTTTCCGACCCAAATTTGCTATATTCTCTTTTGGTTCTCTGTGTTGCTCTTCCTATTTTCACTTTGTTTTCCACTCACACCTTCAGAGCAGTTTATCCCATTGCTTCTGAGCACACCTCTTTTGAGTTTATGCTGAGATAAAGACCATCAAGCCAAATATTCATGGGGACCTGAACATAGTTTACCTGGGCCCTAAGGCTGACATATGAAAACATATTTTTAATGGGTTTTTTTGTTTGGTTGGTTTTTTTTCCCAAGCAAGAGGTTAAAAAGTTGTAGGGAAAGCAAAGAGCTATTGAACTTTGTGCTCTTTGAGACAAGGTACCAGACACAACGTGGAAGAGACTTATCATGTTAAAATAATTTGCTTTGGAATAATTACAACAGTGTGTAAACAGGTAGAACTTCCATTGCAGCCTTGTTTTTACACCGGCATCTTTCCCTAGTCCGTTTTTCAGTAGCGTCTTTAAGCATCCCCCCTGTAGCTTTTATGTGTGTAGATGGCAGATCATCCAGAGAAACTGGAACAGTGTTGTAAGGGAGAGCAGTACCCATGGTGTACTTAATAAAGGATAAATTTCTGTGGAATGGAGCATTTGGAATATACAGGGATTACACTGCACTGATGCAAGCCTAAAGATTGCCCTCCAGTGCCAAGTTAAAGCTGTCCAACTTTGATAGCGTGACACCGCATGTCATCACTGCGACTGTCACCTGCCTGAGGCAAGGAGGAATACTGGTCGGGTTTCCAAGAGGATTATCGTCATGGGAGGGCGAACCTTAGCATCTCTCAGTTCACATTCATCACTGAAAGGTCAAAAAAACTCTTACTTTGAAACAATATTTAGACCATTTTAACAGTTCCTCCCTGTTACATAAATCCTTAGCAAGAGAGGCTGAGCCTCTCCAGTGGAAGAAGGGTGCTGGAGCTGCTCCTACAGTCTCTGTAGCCTCTTCAGCTGCTGTGTGAGAGGGGGATTTTGGTTAAATTGAAGTGCTTGGGGCTAAGTAACACTTATTCTATTCCATACCTAATCCCTCCAGTACCAGTTATTATCTTGGTGGCTTTTATATATAGGGCTTTTAAGAACTTGTTCTGCAGTCCAGGAGAGCTTGTGTCCCATGTGAACCTGTCCCATCCCCCCCTTCCTTTTGAAATGATGCTTGTTAAGCTATAAATATTCGTGGAAAAAAGATTAGAGCACAGTTGAATGTTCGTGTGTGTATTCTAATTAATGAGAAAATTCCCCTTTCCCATGTTCTTATTATAAAAATCTTCAAGATTGTGAGAGTCTGTGTATTAATACTAAACATGCCAAGGGAATGTTCTGGGAGCAGGTTATGACTTGGCCATGTGGACTTACACTTTCACAATGTTATTACTGTATGCTTGTCTGAAACTGAGTCTTTTAATAAAAACCCTCATGAAAATACCTGTTTTTCCCAATGTTAATTTGAAATTCTCGGAGAGAAGGAAAAGCCCTACAAGAAGTGTCTGACTGTAACTCATAACCAGAGAGGAGGAAGAGGTGATAGGCAGAGTATGGGTAAAGTATCCAATAACCTTTCAATCCTTTTGCAAAGTGAAAAAGTAGGTAGCAATAAAGATTTCTAAGTCTGATAAAATATCTCCACAGGACCTAATTTCTTTGCAATATTGTGGTTTTACTAAATCAAGGTCAGATGAGAACTAGATTATCTACATGATTAATGTGTATATTGGGCCTCACATAGCAAAGTCAGCCAGCACACTGAGGACACTTTCATTATAAAGATTGTGCAAATAATCACTGATGTTTAACCATGCAGTAGATTTGACCGAAACAATGAGGTTATTATTAAAAAAAATTTTCACTCAGTCACTTCAACAGAATTTATTCACAAGATACAGCAGCTTGAATGAAAGAGAAGAAAACCCAAATCCTAACAGTGCAGTGAATGGTCTGAAAACCTTTCAAAAAGTGTACATTAGTGAATTAACATTTCATGAAACAAAAGCTCTGTTTCAGGTTTTTATTACTGTAAGACTTGTAGGAAGAAAGTGTAGCAGGCATGCAAAGCCCTTGCTGTCTGTGGTGCAGCACTGAGTTACCCATCAGAGGTCTCAGGTTTGCTGTGCACACTCAGAAGGTCACCTGAGTGTGCCTAAAACGTCTTCGACATCTGGAGCAGTTATACTTTGCTCATTGTACTGCAAAGCCTTGTAGATAAAGTAGAATAAGTTTCATTTATAAAATGCTTCTGAAGAAAAATAACAGCAAGATCTAGGTTTGTTAGACTTCATTCTGATTTTTCTTTTTTCTCTTAGATTTAAAAAAAACCCCCAAACCACTAGTGTTTGAGACAATGCTTAAAATTAAGTTTGCCTTTCTAGGTAACAGTAACGCGGTAAAAGGGTATTTGTGCGGAAGCAAGTAATAAAATGTAACTTAATGGTGGTTGTAGTGAAATCTGCATGAGAAAGGAACTCTGCCTGAAAAGGTCTCATAATGTGGAGAACTCAAATTCATTGCCTCAGTGGGGTCTGGGTATATTTGAGAAGAAATTGAGGTGACAGCTTCCTTTCTGAAAGGGAAAGGAATTCCATTACTTATTTCATCAACTCTGGTGGTGCATAAAAATGTAAACTGTCACTGAGATCTATTCTGTTGTTAATGATGGCCTTGTCTACCAGCCAGATGCCCATTTTACTGGCTACTGTACAAACCATCATTGGAACAGCTGATTAACTAGATCACAACAACCAAGAGCTAAATTGTGGGAGCATCTTGAATATACAGTTTGCATTTGGTTGGAAAACCACCAAAATAATCCTATTAAAGCAATAAGAAGGAATCATCTAGTCATCTACTGACAACCCAACAGAACCCTGAACTTGCCTACTCAGGCCATCTGCATTTTTTACTTTTAAAATGGTTTCTAAGAAGGAAATTGCAGAATTGACAGAGGTGCTGTTGGTAGTAGTACTTGGAAAGGCAGCTGTGTTTGTGCTGCTCTTTGTACTGGATCAGCTGGGCACAGCACGATGACTTACTTGGATGCAGTGTGGACTTGTGAAAAAGGCAAGGTAAATCTTGCTCCCGTGTAGTTTTAAGTGAATCGAGTTGTATAACTTCAGTGTCAATGTTTACATTTGGAATAACCAGCACAATTTTCACTTTTCAAAACTCACTGAAAAGTGAATGCACTTACAGCTGTAACCACTACCACCACCACTGCCTCGCATGTCTGTGTACTTTTCACTTGGGGAGGGGAATCCTAATTGAGAACAGAGAAATAGAGAAAAAGTGGGCAATTTTTCCTCCAATGAGGACCTGAAATAAAAATTAAGCCAGGTAGGGGAGAAGTGCTGTGAAGTAGAACTCTGCTTAGGGAAGAGTGTTTAAGAAACTCGTGAATTTTTATTTTGCTATTACCCATTCTAACTGGCTTCTGAAAGATAATGTCTCTGGTTACTCATCTGTAGAACACATTTTGGGCTTTGGTTTTGGTAGTTTCATTGTATTTGTTGAAAAAAAAAAAGAAGCCCTCAGAGAATACTTCAACATATTTTTTCCCACTAGAACAAATGAGCAGCTTGACCAGATGAGAGATGTGTCTATTCTTCCCTGTACTTTAAATGGCTACTAGATCATGCCTGGGAAAAACCAGATTAACTAGGCAAGCTATTAGTGAGATTTCCTCAGAGGGGACTGCCAGCCATTAACAATTGGCAGCTTATGTACTCTTTGACCTAAACATATTTTGGTTTTGTATTTAATAGCCTGTTATTTATTTTATAAAAATTTCTAGTTGCTTTCAAATCATGTAAACTGGCAGGAGCTATTATAGTCTCTGCTGAGAAGCTCACAGGTTACTTAGAAGACCAGTGTAAAACAAGCAAAAACTGCATATTTACACTGTTTTGTAAGAAAAAGTGACCAAGTGCATAAACATAGTCCATCATCCCAAGGACATGTTGTTCTCTCTCCCTTCCTTGCTGTCTCCTGTGTATGACAAGACCCCACCTGCTTCAGAACCGAGCTGTTCGCAATGAGCTTAATGCAAATACCTGCTTAGACTGTGACTTGGAAACACCATTAGCAGCATTTGGAAATTACTGGAGTAATATCAATATAACAAAGTAGATCCAGTTAATGGAGAAGCTCTTGAGGAAATAAGATATTCAAGTTGTTGTTTTGGGAAAAGGTGTTTAGGGATTGAAATAATATGGAAATTATTTTATTGGTGCATGAAACAACTTCCTAGAAGTCAAATTGCCATCTCCTATTTCTAAAAGATATTATGACCTTATTGACAAAGCCAGACAGAGAGAACTTACCAAGAGAAGAAACTGATGACAACATCTGCTTTGTGTCAAGAAAACCAAGACAAACACACGAAAAGATAAATTTGCAATTCAGTTGTTGTCTTTTCTCTTCCTTCCAGGACTGCTGAGAAACTCCCAGCACTTGAAAGGTGGAAACAGACAAAGGGCCCAGGAATGGCTGCTCAGAAGATCTGTTCTCTCTCTGCTTCTTCAGAAGTGGTGTCTTGTTTTGCTGTTTCTTCTGTCTCTTTTCGAATGTCACTTCTCCAGAACAGGATTAAAATTTTAACAGTAACAAGAGATTAAAAGCTCTTTCACTAATGTATTTTCTTATTTTGCAAAGTAGCTGTTAATACCACTTTTAATATCTATAAGCCTGTCAAGGAAAAGGTTTTTATTATAAATTTTGTAGTGAAAAGGAAGGCAGAAAGGAATATAATTGAAGTAGAGCTTATTATTTGTATTTTAAATATTCATCTGTTTCTACCTCTTCTGTGTATCTCTAGTAAAGTTTTACATATCTATTTTAAGGAAGTGTCTGCCACAGCATTAAGCATGCTTTGTATTTCAAATGCTGGGCCATTTTTAACTGTTTAAAATGGGTGGGGTCTGTGTAAACACCACTGATTTAGAGGTTAAAAGTATAAAAATTGAGATTATTCTTTATGTAGGCACTGGACGTTTGTTGTGGGGATACCTTGCAAGGAAGAATTAATCCTAGTGACACTCCCTCCATTTCTTAAAATGTCAAAATTAAAAGAAACAATCAGCTTTAGTCATTTACTGCTGCACAGCAAAGCTACCAGTGTAGGGTACTTATTACTGATTTTCAAACGGAAGTTGTAGTTACTTTAGATATATTTGGACCACTCTGTACATGTGGCATCCAATATATGGGTTGATCAACCCTTTGGATCCCAGAAGAAACACCTTCAAAATGACATCGTGTTGATTATCCCGATTTTCCTCAGACCTTTTGACCTACTGGTGTAAGTCACTCACCAAAATGTGTGCTGTGCATTCTTAGTTGAATCTGGGTTCTAGTTCATTGTCTTTGTCCTGTGATGCCCATTGGTCAAGTCTTAGTCATTGGAAAAGCTGTTGTCTTATTCCCGTGGCTTTTAAGATCCTTGCAGGTAGCAGGAGCTGGTGACACCGGGTGCATGGCAGCTCCTGAGGGCACATGGAGCTCAGGCTGGCGATTGAAGTGAGCATCTGGGTGAAAGAAGATGAGGTCTAGAATAGAAAACAGATCTTTAACTCACTGAAGAAGATCACAGAATACCTTTGTTTTCAGAGAGAAATACCGTTGACACTGGACACATCCGCTCACCAAGCATTCAGTCCAAGCAAGCTAAAAAATCTCAACATGGTTAAACTATTTCTGATATTTTTTTCCCGCATAAGATGGAGGTTTGTCTATTTTAGAATTTACTAGAAATATAATATGCAAGATCTCTGTGAAAGGAAAGGGAATTTGTCTCAAAGAATAAGACAGAGGAATTTTTAAAAATATATTTTAACATTCTGAGAATGTGAAAATTCCTTTTTTTTTGGTGTCTGGACTGCCAATACCAACTCAATATCCATGATAACAACAAGCTAATCAGAAAGTTGTGCAGCAGTTGTGAGATAATGCTGGCAAAATAATTAACTCCATCAATCAAATTTACAGCAGGATCCTCCAGAAACAGAAAGGTGAGTCTGCAAAAACTGATAAATATTACTCAACAGAAATTCTCAAAGACCCTGCTAGGAGGGATTTTTAAGGAAGTTTTAAAACCTATCTGTCTGGAGACAGTTTTTCCCTGAAGCAAGGGGACACATTAAAGTTAACATTTTGTTAGTAAACTCTAGTAATGGTATTTGGGTGCATAAATATCACTTGCATTTATATATATAATTATGTTAATACATTGATATAATACAAATTCTCATAAGTATCATGCACAAGTATCTGTTATAGGCACGGGTGCTCTCGCACTTCCATTAGTGTTAGTAAATCCAGCATTCATGTGTGCTTTGATATGTTTATTACTGTGGCACCAATTGTGGAAGTCAAGTATTGCTTTAAAAGTTTGGGTTTTTTTACCATCCTCTGGTATTTTCCTCCATGTATAAGTTTTCAGTGAGGAACATAACTGTGTTGTCATGAAGGCTTTCTTTTTCACCTTACCAAGAAAAGTCAATGCATTTCTGAACAGTGCCTTAAGCATTTGTTTAGTTTAAAGGAAGGCTTGAAAAAAACTGTGCTTAAGCACTCTCCTAATTGATACCTTGAAATAGAGTTGATGCCCATAATTACAGGGATCTGGACAAGGGCTCTATCCGCCATGGTAGAAAATATTTGGCAGTCAAGATCTGTGGATGCCTCGAAGCTGTCCCTTAACATTGGCTTCCAAGAGTTGTTGTTCTGGTGGGGCAAAACTATCTCAGTACTGAAAAGACAGAGGAGCTTGGCTGCTGCCTCTTGTCGGCACTGGAGTGTCCTGCTGGCACATCTACATCTCCTGCAGGCTCAGCATCCTACGTGGCATTCTAACAAGATGCAGCTTCTCGTGAAACACAGGTCTGTGCATCCCTCTTCTCTTGCATTTTGTGTGTGTGAGAACAGAGAAGTGTCTGGCACTTTGCAGGTAATGGCTTATAAGTTGCAGCAATTATTCATGCAGGGAGAAAGAAAGCTGATGTAAATGTTTCATCACAGAAGAATTGAAAGCCTCGTTTTTTACACAGGTAGGTGTTGGCTTCAAAACACCTCTCTGGGCGACTGTTTCTTTTGAATTTTTTTTTCTACATATTTAATGCCCTTTATGCACATAGGAGTGTATGTGCATAGGATTTTATGGCTTTGGGAATTGCTGTTGTAGCCTGAACACCTAGAACTTGGCACAGCAGGCCATAAATACAGGTCTGATAAAGCCCTGAGCAGCTTCAAGGAGACTCTTGGAGTAGCAGGTTATGTGCTCCCATAAGGTCCTTTCTAACCTGGACAAATTCATGGTGTAAGAAAAGATGCACACACTTAATCTCAAACAGGAACACGATTGTAGTTAAATATCTACCTGTTTGTTACCTCTGCATGTAGATGAAATGTCCTCAGCAGCATTTGATACAGACTGACTAAAGGTTTGTGTGGGTAAATTGCACAAGTCAGAACTGGAAAAATGAACTCTTTCTCGTACCTCTCTTTTCTGCTCCTTGGGGGAAAACTGATTGTAATCAGAGTCAAGTTGTAATTATCCAGTGAGACTGAGTTGCTTAGGTGTGCAGCTAAAAACTTTATCTTGTGTAAGACACTCCCTGTGTTGTCAGTGGTGCTCAGAGTACACCAAGGATCTCCCCATGGGAGGTTCCAATGGGATTTATCTGCCCCATGGACCCCCCTGAAGCTGAGCTTCCCAGCTTGGTCACTTTCCTCATTTGGAAGTCCCTTTTGCCTGAAGCAATTTAAAATTAGCTTGGGCATCTTTATATAATAAACTGCAATTTAGATATATTCTGAGCTATAACTTCTCATTCATATGGTTTGAAAACAGGTGAGGAAGAAACTCTGAAGATGTTTTTTATGAATTTGCAGCAGAGTTTTCCCTTCCCAAGGGGTTCCATCCGAAGTGGATTACATTGTGCCCCTGGTAATCATTGAATAAATATGTTAAAAAGTGCTCGATCATTTTAGCAAGTACCCCCCTGTGGCTTCTGCAGTGCCTTGTTTGAATTGTACAAGATGTTCAACATTTTCTATGCCTTATTGGTTTGACCTTTAAATATTATTTAAAAAGTGAATGTGATATCATCTGCAACCAGCAGATAAAGGCTTATGAGTAAAAGGACAATATTTTGTTGGACGATTGCTATATTTAAGAATAGCATAACCTTTGAAGGTCTTACTACTTGTAAAATAGTAATAAAATTAGTGGTTTTTTGTAAAATAGCAGTAAAATTGGTGTATTTTTCTAATATAAAAAAGTAAAAGGGTACAGTTTATAGCCTGAACTTGGAAGTTTTCCCACCTAATCTGATTTTTTTTTTGTTATTTTCTATATCATTAGTCACATGCTGGGCAGTATAAAGGTATGTTTATAACAAGATAGTTTGGATGCAGGAATATATAAGAAAAATGTCACGTTTCACCTTTAATATAAATTCTCACAGTATATAAGCACACAGATGTAGGGTGCATGTGAAGGATTTGCAGTTTCTTAGAGGAGTCTGGGTGAGGAGAACCATGAAGTAAAAGTAAAAGATTTCATTATTTAAAACCCCAGCTGGATAACATAATTATATACAAATGTAACTTTTGTAATTTCATAACTATTTGGTGTTTTAATGCATTTTTCAGATTGTTTAATTGTAGAAAAGGAATTTGCAGGCTGTGAATGCTCTTGGGCACTCCTGACCTCTGAGAGGAGGCTGGGAGTGCAGCTGTTGGGCAAATTCTAGGACTGGGTGGCATCTCAGTGTCTTCCTTTGCTTTGACCATGAAAGGTTTATACCTGTGTTGCTGAAATACCCACCCGCACTGAGAAGCTGTGTATTGTTTTATTGACAGATTCAGAAAACGTACTTTGGTATTTTCTGATATCTCTCCTTCTGAGCACACTTAATTAAAGCTGCAGTGTTGAGTTGTAACAACATTTGAGATCACATTGTCCACTTCTGCTGTATGTGTATTTTTCAGATGTGGGTCTGCAAGCCCTTCTGTTTGTAAGCCTTGAGCTATGTTTGGCAAAGGAAGGCTTTTAAAAGCTCAGCTCAAGCAGAGCAGAATGAGCCTGTGTCAGCTGGGACTGCAAATGTACCCCCTCAATGTGGTGCTGCAGTCAGGCTCGACCGCCTGTAATCACTCCATTAGGGAGACCACCGAGACTATAAAGAGATCCTGGGAGCAGTATTTCCCTCTCTGACCGTGACCTAAGAGCAGAATGACAAAAGTTATATTGTGTGAAATGTGGGCTCTTTTAAACCTGATTGTTTCATTATCCTCCATCAAACTCCACTATTTAAAAAAAGTAAAGTGTCAGCAATAGTAGAAGGCAATATAAAAGGTACCACTGATCATCAACATTTTTTTAAAATGTGGTTTCTACTTTGTTGCTTCTTCTATTCTACTGCCTTGCTTCTATTTTTTTTCGTTGTTATCCTAAAGATTATTTTAAAATATTTAAAACTGAAAGAAATTTATATGTTCTGCTATCCGTTTTTTATTTTTCAATCCATTTTGTTCAGTTTGTTTAAAGGACAGCTGGTAGAAATTCACTTTGTTTAACCCTAGGCTTAATCTTTTCCCCTTGGGTGAGATTTGAAACCCTTTTGTGCTGGAGTCAATAAATGCTTGCCAGGTGCTAAATATAATAAAATTAATTTCTATTTATATGAACATTTTAATTTGAAGAATAAAGGATGTTGTAGTTAATGACATGGTTGAAATTGTTAAAGTTAAGTCTCAGTTTGAGTAATAAAATGTCACTACATTCCCTAACCTTTTTCTTTATTTTTCAGTGTTTTTTCCCTCCGAAAAAATTACCAGCATGCTCACTATCGCACAAACCTTCTGTCTGAATATTTTATTTAAAAGCACTTACAGTATGTAGTTTTGTACTCCTCAAAACTAGAAACGTTTTAGGAATGTCTCACTTGAATACTGCATTCATTTTCTTATCTTTCCCAGAACTGGGGTTGCAGAGAAATTTTTCACGCTGCTGAAAAAATTAACAATGAAAACCCAAATAATTTTGGACAGATAACGAATTATCTCAGGGGACACAGGTTCAGTAGCTTTTTGTTGCTTTGGACATACACAGTTATGTGCTTGTTGCTGAGAACAAGACTTGCTATTGCTACCCATAAAGTGATCTGGGAGGGATTAATGAGTCTCAAAGAGAGTTGCAGGGGGTCTCCATGACCATCCATTATGGAATGAGTTCTGTGGATGAGGCTCTAACGATGGGGAAGTTCTTCTGTCAGGATTGTGCCACCCAAGTATTTTCTTATCACTATTGTGGGCTTCAGTAGCCACTCTCTAATGAGAAATATCATGAGGAAAGATGTACTTCTGTAAATAACAGGTTTTTTTAGTAGTTCAGCCACTCAAGGGATAGCTCAGCATTCCTGAAGCTTTTCCTTTAGTGTTCCATGAACTTTTCTCTCTGAATCAAAACTTTTTGCTGTCTCTGGCAACAAAAGACCAAATGACTTTAAAATAATTAGTCCTTCATCATTTTGCAATTGTTCTTGCCCCAACGTTTACATGCTGCTATGCCAATCTTAAAAATCAAAATCTCATTGGCTCTTAAACCCAGGGAGATCGGGAACCACGGCACTCATTACTTGCTCCTGTTTCCAAGAGGGGAACACAACTGCATTTTCCAAAACACTTTATCAGCAATATTTCTTGCTCACAATGCAACAGGTGGATGTGTTAACCTTTGCTCTTAACAGGAGCACTATATAATTTATGTGATCTTGGCAGCAAAAATGTATCAATGCTACATGCTTAAAATTTGAATAGTTAATTGACTTTAACTTGCTTTTAGCTTTTTTAAGGAACACGTAAAACATGGAAGTGCTCGCTTCTTGGATCATTTACAGATTTAAAAAAAAGTTTAAATGTTTCTTAATTTCAGCAGTAGCTACTGGTTGGTTATTTTACCTGGAGCTAGGAAACATTAAAACAATATCTCCTTTTATACTTTTCATTGCTTTCATCAGTGTGTCTGTAACACTGTCACGAAGAGGCTTGAATTCCAGCATCTTTAAGACATTTAATAATTACTTTTTATGCATGATTAAAGATGCAGCTTTATATTTCTGATCTGGGATTAAACATGCCCTCAGATCATGGTGGGACACGTCGTCCCTTCCGTTTCATCTTTGACTCTTCTGTCACAATGGAATTAGGACAAAACTGGAATCTAAACCAGTGATGGGTTCTGGGAAAGAGTAGGTTGTCCTTTTTTTCTTTTTGTATGAGATTCAAATGAAGATATTCCCTATGAAAACTAATAGCTGTTTTAGAAGCACTGACTACAAGGATATTGAAAAGGAGTGTGTAAGATCAAAACTGACTTGCTGTATTTTGGCTCTCTCAAACCTCTTCCTCAATTACTGAGTGTGTATCATCTCCCTTTGGTTTGCTTTCCAGATAGAGCTTGTTATTTACCCATCCCTAAATCTTGGCATTACTAAAAGCTACAAGTTAAACTACTTCTGTAACAAACTTCATACCCTCTGTTTGGTTACCGCTTCCGAGTGTCGTATCTTATGACATTTTGGGAAGCTTATGACAGTTTATTTTTCTGGAGGAGTCTGTGAAGATTACAGTCTTCATGCTCTTTCACTTATTAAACCTTTCCCCTCCTCATCTGCTTAAAGCTAATACAAACTAACCTTGAAATTAAACTTTAGCCCGGCTCTCCAGGATTTCAGCAGCAGAAATAATTTGAAAAATGACCCAAGACTCGCAAGAAGTGGTCAAAGCAGGATTAATTCATTTCTTAATTACAAAGTCCTTTCACCCCAAAAGGAGACATTGTCATTGCTGTCATTCTTGGCCTTGTATGAATTGCTTGGGGGTACTTAGCAACTGTCTTGTAGATGTTAGTGATGCCTATGGATGCGAGATTACCACTGCTTTGTTTGAAGCTGAGGTGGTCAGTGGTTTTGGTGTTGTAAGTGCTGGCAGGAATGAAAATGCAGTTGAAATGTCTGCCAGAGCAGCCCCTTAATTCTAGTTTATTGCTGCTAGTTATAGTTTAATTATGTTTTTATTTATGAATGGCATAATAAAGACTTCAGTGGATTCGAGATTACCCAGAGTGTAAGTGGGTCGTGGTCCTTCTCTTCCTCCGTCAGCTCCATCCTGCGTAACGTATCTGTGTGGGATTTATGGGTGTCTAATGGAGCATTCGTTTGGGTGTGCTGGCTGTTCCAGTATTGGATCTGTCCCCGGAAAACATTATCCCCAGATAAAGACATGACAGCCATCAATGAGATCAGATTAGCTTGTAGAAGTTTATTTAAAAAGGGAATTGGAATTGTGATTATTAATTTATAATTTAATTCCCCGTTTACCTAAATGCATCTCACAGACTTTAAATGAGATTCTAGGAAACACTGATCAGCATTAGACAGGAGCAAATACCCCAAAGTTTTGTCTTCTGAAAAATCACAGTGGATTCATTTATGAACTGTTCAGGTGATTTAAATGCTTTTCCCAGTTTTGGGCAGAATATTACATTTGGAGCTGTGTCATATCCGGGCACGTGAGCTGTGCCTGATGCTTTGGAGCAGTGGAGCCTCAGTTAGCCTGTACACAGGCTGTGATAGAGCCCTGGGACAAACCGAGTATCCTCAGGCTGCTTGGAGCACCTTTAATTTAAGAAGTGGATGCCTGCTTGGGCATTCAGTAATCGCCTAGGAGAGATTGTCATCTTTCATTACTGCATTAACCTTTAGAACTGACAACAGTGTGCCAGCTCGCAATAATTGAGCATAGGTCCATGAAAATTAGTTTCTTACCTTGTGATTGTGCATATGGTCAGGTTGTTCGCTCACTGGGGTTATTTTGCGAGTGACATTCCTTTCTCACTAAATTTTAGCTTAATTTTTTAATGACTGGATTAGACTGTTGTCTCCTTAAAATACCTATCCTGGAGCTGGAAGAGGAAGAATGGGAGAAACATTTTTGTCTCCTTTGAAACTTGTAACTTGCAGCTGTTACAGCACCGCATTTCTGGAATTTGATAGAGCATGAATTCGAGGCAATTCCTATTGTGTTTTGAGGGAAGGAACAAGTGTTTGGGACATTGTGCATTCTGAAATAAAACCTCTAATTTTGTGTTTCACACAATCTGTCCTTCCTTGCCAATGCTTCAGCCCAAACACTCCCTTATCTAACAAGCTAGAATTTCTTTTTGTGGTATAACATTCAGAAGTCCCAAATATTTATCATTTAATGGAAATTAGGCATGTGTAATGTTCATACTAATGGGGTATTTGTGTTACTTCAATAAACTAGATTTTAATTAGAAGGGACACTGAAGGTCTGATTAGAAAGCAGAGCCCTTCTAGGGATCAACTCTCAGTCAAATTCAGATGATGTAAATGTAGCTGCAAAGTTATATATTTGTTAATCAGTGTGAACAACTTGCTCTGTGTGAAAGAAGCCTGAGAGAAGTAATTTTGCACCCTGAGCACGTTTCTTGTCTGAAGCACATGTTATTAGAGGCTGTTTTCAAACTGCATAACAAGCTTTAGACTTCTGCTCTTGAGGGTAGAGCTACCATTTCCAGTTATGTATTCTTGCACTTTCTAAATTTCTGATAAATATATGTGGGATAGGTTGTTTTACTATAGTTTCTCTTGCTTTATAACTTGCTAATTGTAAATCACAACGTACTCTACTTGTAAAGAATCTGTGCATACTCTAAGTGCTGAAAAGGATGCTGAGAGTAATTTATTTAAGGGACTTATATCTCCCCATATCACTTCCAGTCACCTAAGCAGCTGAATAAAGCCCAAATATTATTTTCTTCAGCTGGGAACTACTTCCATTATGTCACTTAAAATCAAGGGATTGGAAAATTGCACGCTATGAGGTTTTTTGTTTTTTTTTTTTCTGAAAAGCTACTGTTTGTTTCTCTTATTGTGGTGCTGATAGATGGCCAAGACACTTAAGGGATAATCAGGCAATTTCCGAAGTACTTATCAAGTGAATTAGAGGCAAGTTGAAACTGCAGCGAGATGAATTAATTTCTATTAAACGAAATTGTCTTAAACTAACGAGGTAGAGAGAATATGACTTGTGTCCCTCCTGTGGTGAAGATTTTCCCCTCATTCAAGTAGAGAGATTAATGATTTGTCTACATATGCAAATGTCCCAAAATAACTGTTTTGGAATATTTTTCTGAGTAGTTGTATTGACACATATTTCTCACAAAGGCAGTCATACTCTAGAAAAAAAAGATGGGATTTTTTAATGGAAAAGTGTTGTTAATCTAAGGTGTCTGTAACTTCATGGAGTTTTATTCCAAAATAATTCTTCATATTGGCTGTGAAGTACTGTAAAGCTTGAGGAGTCTAAGGACTCTCATAGTTCATGTGCAGTTTCATAGAGCCTGAGGCAGGAAGGATCTACAACATTACCAAGCCTGCTGGAGCATGTGTGAAAGTCCTTCACATGTCAGTGTTATCCTTGTAATTTACTGGTTTCACATGTAGCTAACACTGGTTTGTTTTTAAAGGTGAATCTTCTACAATGGTACTCAGTTTTTGTAAATTTACAGTATGGAAAATTTGCAATGCAGTTACATTTCATTGTTCTAACAGTCTAAATGTGTTTGCCCTCATTCCTCCTCAAATGTCCCATAGCTTAGTTTTCCTGATGGAGAAGCAGTGATGAGGTAGAGAAACACAACTGCTCTGTTAGTGCTTTTTTTTTTGATGAGGTACTTGATTACAAATTTGCATAACAAGCAATTTAGTTTGTCATTGTAATCCCTGGCAGTTTTGATGACCATCTTTGTAAATGTAAAATTGTATTTGCAGTTCCAGTGAAACTGGAATGGTGCAAGTTTGTACAGTATGGAAATATGGCCTTTGACAGATTTCTCTTCAGAATCCCTTAAGATGATGTGATATTGACCAGTTGAAACTTGCCTGGTTACTTTACCATGTGTAATTTACCTGGATCCTACCTGGAAGAAGGATTTTGTGGAGAAATTTTGATGCATATACAGCAGCTTTTTATGTTTTCAATTTTCCTGTTGCTAATTCAACTCCTGTTGCCTCCAGTTAAATGTATTTCTTTCCTAATTCCCTATGCATATCTTTTATGAGCTCTCAATCTCTCATGTTTGTTTCCACAAGAGATTTCTGACAGTTGAAAACAGTTTGAGGGCCAAATGCAGTTTTCCCAAGCTTGTAAACAGGTTTTTCTATCTTCAGCTCTGTCAATATATATTACAGGGCCTATAAATGCAAATATTGTTAATGAAAGTTCAATATTTCCCAGATGCTTTATGCTAAAGCAGTCATACTGCTTCTGATTAATCACTTAATTAGATAGCTGATGCTTCCAATACTTTTGATGAATATTCTGGCTTTTAGATCAATATTGCATTTTCCAATTTCTTCTGGGATCTGGGCTGCTACAAGTGACAGAACGTGTGCTAGTGCTGAGCACGTTATTAATCTTTCTTTACAAATTAGCATGGTTTTCTTTCAGTTTTGCTTAGATCTGTGAGGGTTCAATGAGTATTTGGTATTGTCAGTATCTCTGCAAATCCTCAGTTTTGTTTCATGTTGTAGATTGCAAAAGAAACTCAAAGTACTGAATTCTCACTGAACTCGTGTCCTGTCTATCACTTAGGGCTGTGCCAAAGTAGGAAGCGCCATTGGTCTGGGAAGGGGTGCTCACATCAGGTGCTTGACATGCAGTGCTGATATCTTGCTATAACAAGTGTTTACTGATGGACTAGTTGTGTGAAAGATGAAATACGTGATCAATTAAAACTGGTTATGAAGAGTTTGACTCTCCTTGGTGTTGATTTTACTGTGCCTTCATTTACTAAAAGGCTTGTTGGCTGAAAACTTTTCTGTGATGGCATTTCTGGAAACATAACCAAAAGTGATGCTGAAAGAATAAGGGTCTAATGTAGAGCTCATGAAAGGGAAGTTACCACCTTTCACTGGTGTTCACATTTTTGGTGTGACATACTTGAGGCAGAGAATAGGAAGTATTGAGTTCTAATGTGAAATAAATCTTAAAATAGAAACCCTTGTTTTAATCAGACATAGTTAGGAGTTTGACTACTTTCCCCACGCATTTAAATGTGAATTAAAGGACTTTTTAATCCTGATGCTAAAGTAAAAGATGCCCCTTTATTCTTGTCCTGTCACTAGGATAGGGGATGGATATTTTAATGAAAAGGTAAACCAGGAGCTCAACAAGGTCTCTGTTGTTACAGGGTCTGACATGGTCACGGAGAGCTCCTTAAAGCAGTGTGGCCACTCTCGAGGAGGATCTCTCGATTTAGGGCACAACTGTGGTTTGTGTCTCCTAGCTGGAAAAGGAATGTACCTGTAGAAGTCATAAATGGGATAATGAACATTTACAAAGAAACTTTCCAATTTGACAGAACCTATAGGCAGAAAATTTTAGTGGCTCTTAATTTAAGAATCAATTAAATTATCAGTACCTGTAATTACTGGGACCTGTGTGTTTTTGCATAGGGTGTTAAATGCAGCCAATACCTTGTCTACGTTTTACTCTAATTAGATCTATTTAAATATAAAAAAATGATATTTTGGTGTTGAGAGCAGTTACTGCATTTCTACCTTGAATAACCACTGACTAATTGGCAAAGTGGGAATATTCAGAAAAAAAGCAGGTTTTTCTGCTTTGTGATGGTGTGATGGCATGAGTTTTTCTGTAATTACCATCCTACAGGTACTGTTCAGGAAAAAGTTTACATCTGGAAAGCTAATTGTGTTGAATCCAATAAATATCACATTTTAACTCTTACCAGATCCTGGGGCAGTAAATACTTTCTCCTGTGCATCAATGCAACAAATAAATAGGATTTGTTGTGGGCAAATACTTTTCATCTTTTTTGTAAAGGAAACAGAACTCATGTATTTATCACTGAAATAAGACTAACTTTACCAATGGCTAAATAATCAAACTACTTTCTGTATGGCATTTGTTCTCCAGAAATTGCCCATGGTTGAGGGGCTGTGGAAGCTGTTTTGAATGGTGATGCTGTGTGCTGCTACTCTCTTACTCGTCACGAATTTCTGCAGAAAAGGGCACTCAATCATCATTATGAAAATCTTTCAATTAATCATAGTGACTTGTGAATTTTAGGAAAAGTGGGATTGCTCATTCTTTAAAAGTCACACTGTTAGGATGGCATTCATCTCAGTTACTTTCAGCTGTCTGAAAGTGGTATCATTAGTTTAAGGTACTTGCCTGGGCTCCCTCTGTGTTTAAAACAGAAAATCAGACATTTTAAGAAGCGGATTGTCAACCTAATGAATCAATCTACTGAACAAAATGTTATCTGGTGTCCATCAGGCTCCACTGAATGCAGAGAGTGCCTCGATAATTAGCTTTGACTGTACCCCTAACCTGGTATGACCAATGCTGTTAGATGTGTCCTTCTTTTCAGAGTCTGAAATCTCTATGTTGGTAAATTTTATAATTGTCTATCTTCAGTGAAGGAATTTCAGGATTCTAGTTTAACTGAGATGATGACATGCCTTCCTGTAATTTTGGACTTGAATGCCACTTTGCCCATCAACCTCACAATACTTCTCAATTGCAATGTATCAAATAATGACAATAAAAAAAAGTTACTCAGGTGAAAACAGAACTTTCTGTAAATATTGTTGCTCAAGAAATTTCTTTTCAAGTATTTGCAAAAACTCAGAACTTTGGAGCCAATTGTCAGCTTATTGAGTTTGTGTATATTTGATTTGTTTAATATGGTTAATACTCACTTTCAGTATGCCTTCAGTATGGCATTACAGGCATGTACATACATTACTTATGGTAGGAAAATGGTCTTGGAGGAATAGGTAGGAGAACTTAAAAAGATAACGAAACACTGAGGAAAAGAAAAGGAAAACCTGAGTGGAAAGCAGTGGGGATGAAATGAAGCTTTGGAAGTAGATAATATGTGTTATCTCAGTGAGAATGGATTTTAGTAATAATCTAGACAAATAAAACCTGCAAGTTTGGTGGATGAGAAAACATCAGTCGTGTGCACCTATTTTGATCTAACGAGAACATGGTAAGGAAGAGTTTCAAATGTTGAAATATTGTAGAGGAGAGTTGTTTCAGCATCACATTAAAATGCGGATTCTGAAGGATATTGAAAATACCTAGATTTCATGGATAGTTGTGTGCAAGGATGCCTACATTAGCAAATGCTGTTAACTGGTGTCTGAAGGCAAAAGAAATGTGTGCATGACTTTATACTTACTATGCCTTTCTGCAAATATTATATAAAAGTGATACTTGACTGTCACATCCAGAAGCAGCTGTATTACTCCAAGCATCTTGTTTCTGCAACTTCATTATTATAGTATTGGATGTTTATGCATCCTCCCTCCCTTTAAAGACAAATCTATGGCTGATTCCAAATTCAAGAAGTTGCTAAATTACAAGTGTCCTGTGTGGTGGAATAACAGCATGATGATGCCTTTCCCACAGATTCTGCCTTTGTTTCTACTATGGTTATTGGCTTTTCATTTGCATTTGTTGTGTGTGCCAGCCAGTGGTCTGGTGTAGAGCACCAGAAGCCAAAGAGGTAGTGACTGGACTTCCAGATGCCAGTTTTATACTAATCCTCTGGCTTTTTAAGGCTCATTACAGACTGTGGATAACTAGGAGCAACGATTCTGTAGCAAACAGCATAACTGGATGTAAACAATTTAATAAAACTTTGTAACTAAAAGGAAATAGCAACTGTCCCAGTTGAACCTGCCCAGCCAGTTCCTTTTTGGCTTTGTAGAGGAGCCAGAATAAATTTCCCAGTTCGACCTCTGTCAATTAAAACCCATATTCCTTGTTTTACTTTTACCCTTCTTCATGCACACTCAAATTTGCATCTTCAAAATTATTGCAATAAGTATTCTGCTCTTTGTTCACTGGGAGCTTGCATATGCAGCATTTTCAGCCATGCATATCTCTGAACTTTCATCTTTAAGCACATCCACAACTGGCAGTTTCATGCAAATGTATATTTAGATCCTGATTGCATTTTAACTGAAGCAGAAGCCAAGGTGAATGTTTTTGTCCACTCATACTCAGAATGAACAATAATATTCTGCTGGGTCTCAAAGGTACAATATAAGCAAAACCAATACTTACACTGGTAATCAAAATATCCAAAACAAGGTACCTGGGAAAGTATACAGAGAAAGATATTAAGGAAGAGCAAAAAAGTTTTCTGAAATTGAAATATGTGAGGTCGATCTAACTTTTGCATTTTTACTAAAAATCTTCCCATAGTAATGTTTGCATATAGGTATGTAATGAGGAGGGAGGATAAATTATGAGGGAGAGAATTGGGACTTTGAGGTCTTTAAGAAATGGTTTTATAATTAGACCAATGATCACAATCAGAATGTTGGGAATTTACATCTGATAAAAAGTTTTCTGATTCGCTTCATAAATTCAGCCAGTTTCTGTACACCTTATTTGCTTCTCTGAAAAAAAAAAGGTAAAGTTTAATGTCCTAATCATCAGACTGAATAATAATAGTAGTAGTAGTAGTAGTAGTAGTAGTAGTAATAATAANGAATGTAGATCAAAATCCTCTCCCTTTGTTTATTTCAAAACCAGCCAAATGAAATGGTAGCTTTGTAGGATTGCCTTTGATATTGTGCAGAGCTCCCTTCAGAGCTGCAGTTCACAGGAACCTTTAATTTCTGACAGGAAAAATAAAGCTAGTGTTGAAACCTAGACCACAAATAAATAATAATAATAATAATAATAATAATTTTTATTGCTGCTGAAAATATTGCCAGGAAATAAGCCTTATTTACAAGAGACATGTCCAATAATAAATTCTGGAAAATATAAATTTATCAGGAAATGGACAGCCTCTAAGTTTAGATGAACTTGAAATATCAGTCCTTCTGAAGATATAATTCAGATATAAGCAAGGCATGCTGAAAGGGATTCTGGAACATATGCAATAGCTATTTTAAATCAATTTTTAGGAGATAGATATAACTTTAGGGTTTTTTCTTACATATGTGTTCAAGTATATGTGCATCAAATCTGTACAATAGCTTTCTTGCTGCCAGCTATTTCTTTTCTATAATCTGATAAATAACTGGCCAGCAAGTTGTGGCCTCTGTTGCCAATTAACCTTTAATTCTTTGCCAATTGAATCCTTTGGTTTTATGCTGCCTATTTATGAAACAGCTCAGTGGCTTATTGATTTTCATAATGACTTCAATTATAAAGAAAAGTCCACATATTTGTGAAGTATCTAAACATCAAACAATGCATTTGTTGCACTGAAAACACTAAGGTTATTTTGGGCTATCTCAATACCAGTGCTTTGTGTGTTTCTGAAAATAATGGTGTTGTTTTGCAGTGTTTGACAAAAATGCACTCCAGAATACAAGAGTTCCCTGTGCTTGTGATCTAGAATATCTTGGATTGTCTTCCCAATGCATCTTTAATTTTTTTCTTTTGTTTTAAAATAGAAATACTGTGGTGTGGCTCAAAAGGCTGTTCATTTAAAATCAGTGGTAGTTGTGTGCTACAGAACCATCAGGCAGAATACGAATAACTTATTTGAATCAATGTTTTTTCCCATCTTTCTTGTAACAATAATTCCCTCTGCAAGCACGACTCATGGTAACAAAGGATTTGCTGCTCTGTGAAACTACCTAAATGATCTCTGTAAAATCTGTATCTCAATCAGAAGGGGAGGTTGTCCTTCGGTAATTTATACAAATGATACACTATCATTTGATTACTCATTTATTTAATATGCTTTTTTGATCTGCCAGCGCTGATCAGATATTCATGCGGTGGCAACGGTCTTTTAATAATGAATTCATTCTCATGCCCGTGAAGCAGTAATCACAGGGACCTGTCTTTTAATAATTGCTAATTAATATAAGTACATATTCAGTCTTTGCTTTCATCATAATCATTGTGTGATACTTGGCATAGAAGAAAATATCGTGTGGAATAAATTGAATTTCTTCATCTTGATGTGACTCAGGACTAGGAAATGCCCAAGCAGATGTTGACATAAATGCAAACCAAAATGTTACTAGCAAATTCTCTATTTAATATCCAGATAGTCGTCCTCATTTCCTGATTTCTGTACAATGTTATGGTTAGGGTACATTTAACTTTGAAATCTTAGCCATGCCAGAAACCAGGTGAGGGAGAGGAGGAAGATGAAAGAAGAAAGAGTTTGCTCATTTCTGGGAAAATTATTCTACGTCTCTAGGGGCCGATTGTGAGACCGAGCAAGTACATATGTGAAAGAGCTCATTAGGTAGCAATAAATGGGGTTATTCTGGCCTTGAATCAGAGTATAAACAACAGCAATGTTTATAGTCTGAGATGTTTCAGAAACATGTAGAAATTCATTCCATTTCTGGTACATTTATATAGAAGTTGAGAATTTTTTGGCTGTATGTTGTTCTGTGGGCATTTTTCTAATGTGCATCGTAGACACATAATGGTAAAGCCATTGCTATTGCAAAATGTGCTTCAGATACCAAACTGTTGTAGAGGTGCAACGATGAGCCAGAAACAAAGACTCAAGGTCATAATTTACTATATCTAATGCTGTTAGATTCTTTTGCCATCTTTAATCCTCAACTGCAAATGCTATGACTCTCCTCTTCCTGGCTGTACTGGAGGGCTTCTGGTGGGAACAGCTGAGGTTCTAATACCTTTGTACTTTATAAGAAAAAGTTTATAGGAAAAAAGAAAAGCCATAACTCATAGACAACAACTCCTCACTTCTGGACTTCCCACTGCCAGTAAAAATCTGGAGGCTCCGTCAGTGGGATGGCAATATGACTTGGAGTGTTTATTCTCTTAATTAATACCCTTTGATACCAAGTCATGTGGGCCGACAGATGACTCTGCAGCTGATGGTAGTCATTTGCAGGAGTACTCATTCTGCAGCAGACATGGTTTAATTAGCAATCAAGTCTTTAGAGCTGTCATCTTCAGAGAGCATTAGCTCTTAGTAAAGTATGTTATGTACGAAGGAGGTGCTTGGAGCTGTGCTGGTACTCAGCAAAGGAGATGGCTCTTCCATTGTTCCTTTAATTGTCAAGTAAAGACAGTCTGGCTTTTGGGTTTTCTTTGTGAGACAAATCACTGTTGTTGTATAAACATTAGGTTCCCATTAGGAATATTTACTGTGGAATATGTCCCAAATGAAAATATTCCTGAAAGTCTCCAGAGAGCAGCTTCTGTATGAGCTTCTGATGTGCCATTTAAACTGCCATTTAAAATCTTGGAATGGTTTGGGTTGGAAGGAACCCTAAAGAAAATCCAGTTCCAACATGCTGTCATGGGCAGGGACACCTTCCACTATCCCAGGTTGCTCAGAGCTCCATCCAACCTGACCTTGGACACTTCCAGGGATGGGGCAGCCACAGCTGCTCTGGACAAGCTGTGCCAAGGTCTCACCACCCCCACAGTGAAAGATTTCTTCCTAATATCTAATCTCTACCTATTCTCTTTTGGTTTGTCCTCCATGCTATTGTAATAATTCCCCCTTCATCTTTCTTGTAGGCTCCCTTCAGATACTGGAAACCCGCAGTTAGGTCACCCCAGGACCTTCCCTTCAAACATCTTATATGGAGCTTCCCAGGAGAGACTTCTCCATAAAGGTGCTGCAGATATTCCTGATATTTTATAATAATCCATCCTTACATGGCTTGATTCTCTCATTTTACACAGAACAAATTGGAATGTCTTTATAAGTCCCCTTGGTGTACATTGTTGTTAAATTCTTGCATTTTTTGTAGCATGCATTATCAGGCATAAACAAACATTACAACAATTTGCCAGACAATCATAAAATGATTCTACACTGTGCAATGTTTTAAACTTTGAGAAGGAAATTAATTTGCATACATCCCTGGTGCATTATAAAGGATTAGCTAAAGCTATTTCTGTGTAATGTAATTCTTTTAGTTCATTTTCATGTAGGGGCAAATCCAGGCTTGAATAAATTGCTCCCTGCAAATAACTTGCTCAGGTCTAGCTGTGGGAACAACTCTTAGAGAATTTTCAATAGAAAACTAATTTTCTTAAAGCACCCCACATTATGTCTAAGGATTTCCTCTATTTGCTTTGCATATCTTCAGTCCCTTATAATGTTTGTTTATGCTAAAACTGGGTTTTCACACTTTGTCTTCTCAGAAATAAACTGGAAGAAAAAGTCTGAACCAGGTATTTAGACCAAGTATTTGTGTTTGAGTTGCTTGTGACCATTTGATGCTTGCTTGTCTTAGAAATGTCTCTATTTGGCAGGTATAGGCTTAGTTATCAAAAAATGGCTTCTTTTAAAAAAATCTCCAGTTGAGAAGAGTGTGTGTTACCAGTACTGTGTATATTTGGGAGTTAAGTGCTCTTTCCTACTCTGATTAGTTAAATGGTAAGTGATAGATCAATAATCGTCACAGTTTTATCAGACTTCATAAAATATTGAGGACAGAAAGGCTCATATTCTTTGCCATAAAGTACTAATCAATGATTGGTGCATAACTTTATTTTTTACCCCTCGAATGTACAGCGTACATGGTTTGAGGAAAATGAAAGGAAATACATTTCTCTTACAACCCTGTTTTCAGATACCAATGCATAAATAAATGCTACAAGAAATTTCCAATACAGCATCTCCCAACCTTTTCAGAGCAAGCACCTTCTCTTTTCCTTTCCCTTGAATCTCTTCTGCCCAGCTCACCCGCACCTGCGACATGTACCCGGCTGGCAAGTAACTGCTGGGAACCAACCCATAAACTCCAAAACACCTCAGCAAGGCAGCCAGGCAAGGCTATAGCCTGTCATTGCACAGGTTGGAAAAAAAGATTAGAAAAAACACTGGTGCTCACAGAGGTTATAGAGGACAGCCAAAACCATCCTCCAGCCATATCCAGGGAATACTACTGTTTTATGAAGGGCTGCCAAGTGAGGGGGAAAGCAGTTCGGAGAAGCTGTTTTCTCTGTGTACTAGCGAACTGCCAGTTAATAGCTAGAGTTGATTTGGACTCTGTTGCATATGTATTCTTTGAACAATTTGGTTTTATGATACTTGTAGATCCCCGCTTCTTATATATTCTCATATATGTAAGAAATATATGCAAAAACTATTTCTTACTCCATGCGTTCATATACCAAAATTTCTGTGTCTTCATAAAATTACATACTTATTATGACAAACGTAATGAAGGAGATAGTCATGTATGTTAATGGTGGCTCTGTTTATTTTACTTGGTAGTGATTAATTGTCTTTTATTTTGGATTTTAATGTGTCAGTGTTTTAAAGTAATTTAATCTATTTAATATGGAGATATAAAGTGCCATTTTAGAACCAGCAGAATTACCTCTTTTAATTCACATTTTCCCACTGGGAAATGAAGTTTATCAAACCTTACTTTTCCAAATAAAGGGATGGATTTAATTAAAAGTACTTTAAATAATTGCAATGAAATTGCTTTTCTGATTCTTAAATGAAAGTGAATCTCTTATATTTGAGCTGAGATGAATGTCATGATTTCCATCTCCAAACAGTGATATATTGCATCAGTGAAGCCAAATCTCAGAGTACTCTGAGCATTTCCCAGTAATGCCACTGACTCTGCACTTTGGTCTGTATCTTCCCTAAGTAGTAACATCCACACCAGGAAATCTCTGCTGGTTGTAGACCGGTTGTGCTGCATCCTGGGGTTCCCAGTGGCACTGATGCTCTGACTTTACTGGTTCCAGCTTGTTGTATGACAGTCGGTATTACTGGAGATGTATTAGAAACATCCAAGTGACTTATTAGTCAACAGACTAAGAGCTTTAAAGGGAATTGGAGCCTTGGAGCAGTGGCTTTGGCTGGCAGATCTGAAATTGAGCCTTCCCAAAAATGCATTGCCTTGGGAAGAAGGCAAAGGACAGAACATGAGTACAGAGCATCAGAGTGTTTGGGGGCAAATGGTTTACTCGCTCAAATTCTCCTTTCCTGGGGCAGCTCTGCTGTGCTCTAGAGAGGTTTTTTTTATAACTGGCTGACATTTTTCTTCAATAAATTGAGAATCAGACTCCGTGAACTTGCAGACTGTATGGCTCGTGAGGCTGTGAACGCATTGCAATAGACTGTGTCTCTGGAGAACAAATCCTAGGGAAAAAATACTAAGTTCTATAACCTGTGCCACATGTAGTTTATACTAGACTGAGATGCCTCTGGTTCTGCTGCCGTGCAGGACTTGCTGAGCTCTGAGGTATGCCTCATCAAATTCCTGTGACATTCAAATCACCATTGTAATCACCTTTCCCAACAAGCTGACCAAAATAAATGTCATTTGTTCCACCGTGTGCCTCTACTGTGCCTCAAACATAATACTTATTTTCGTCACTGAACATTTTTTTCTTTATCATTCATAGACAGAGATTAAAATCGTGGGCTTTTTTCTAATTTACCTTTTTTTTGCCTTTTATCTTTACGCAAAATATTTTAGCATTTGACTTTCACAAGATGCCTTTAGTCCAGTTTTTAAATATATTTCTATTCTGCCGTGAACCTCTCCCTGCTTCTCCTTCTGACAAATGTGGAACATCATCTCTAAGCCAGGTGATAGTCATGTAATGACTCACAGTGATAACTAATTTTTCAGGAGAAGGTTCACCTGCTGGCAGCAATCCCTTTCATCTCACTGCCCCAATTACCATCCGTTCTCTTATAATTCCCTTGACTCAGCCTTTAAAAGGTGAGAGGCTGTCCAAGATATGTGAATGCTTATGTCTGCTCAGTAAGGGATGGAGTTCTTTCTTTAACTTGCTCTTGCATATACAGTGTTTTTTTCAGTGCTTTATTTTTAAAATTCACGTTAAATGCAGTATAAATTTATTTACTTCATGTTAAATTGTACGATGACTCTTCAGGAAACAGCACACAACCCAACTGGTCTATAATTCCAAAATGGATGGTCTTTCACTGGAACAAATGTGATATAATGAGCCAGGACTGATAAAAAGAATTGGATTTAAGGAGTACTTGTCTAAGAGCTGGGAAAATAAAAGTCTGGTGTGTAGTTTAAATATTTTTCCTTTCTCATTAAAATGAAGCTGAGAGTAAACATTGGGTACAGTTGGTTTTGAGTCGTAACCAGTATACATATATTCAAGGATATTTTGTACAAAACTAAGTGATCTAGAAGACGTATCTGCCAAAAAGCTGAGTATCATAAGTAGAGTAACTTCAGATTTCACTTGCTGCTTTAGAACTTTGTAATGGAAATTTTTCAGTGGTGTATATTTCCCATCTGCTTATTGTTCCTTTGAAGGGGGCATAAGGGGGTTTTTTCCACTTTTAGTGGAATATGCATCCATATATCCTTCAGAACAAGGAGTAGCTTGATTGATGAACTCTGGGATTCATCTCTGCACATGTTACTTGCACAGAGAAATCAGGTGCTGTGATGCTGATATGTCCAGACTTGAAGTCACTTGAAATTACAGATGGAATAAGCAAAAGAAAATGGACTGTTGGGCTCTGTTTTATGGAATAAGTATGGAGCATCTATGAAAATCAGTCATGAAACTCATCATTCTTTTGTACTCCCACTTAATGTATATTTTTAGTAGTAACTTTGAATTCTTTATTCTTTTTGATTTGACACCATTTGAAGATTACTTAAACATTTTCTGCTTTAACTTTTAAACTCATTATTTTTAGCTGCATATTGACATTTTTTTTTGTTTGGAGAAATGTGTTCTTGAGTGGCTGCCAATAAAACTTTTCTCCTAGATGCCATACTTGTCATGAGTTATTGTTCCCTCATCACTCTGGACAGAAAAATAACTGTAGTTATCCCATCACCATTTGTGCTGGGGTTCTGACCTACTAATAGAATGTCTTTCTTTCAAAAAATATTCTTAATGTAGCTGATGTATTTCTTTTTGAAATTTCACAGGGTGATTTCTCCCTGAGAATTTTTTTCCCTAGATGGAAAAATATCCTTAGGGAGCTTGTGACCTGCCTTATTTTAGTGGAGCTTCACCTTTTTCTCTGTTATGTCGATTTAGTAATTTCAACACTTTCTTTAGTTTCTGCCTGTGTGGAGGGTTGGGGAAAGAGAGAAGAGAATGTACTGTGTTCAGTCAGTCTATTCCTTAGCATTAAAGATGTCTCTGGGAGTCTCCTTTCTGCCTCCCTGTGCCCAAGTTAGTTTAGGTAATGTGTGCTGCTTCTGAAGTGTTTCAAGTGTGTGTTTTCTGTTTTCTTTAGTTTCTAGTGTACAGTTGAATATATCAACAACATCAGTTGAAACCTATGTAATATGACCAAAAAATGCCATTAATGACTCTCTCCCCTAACTTTTGCTTTTCACCAGTTTCAAAAATTACTCTGGACATCAATTAATCTAGATACCTTCCATGAAAAATAATTTAATTTAAAGCTGATGGATTTTCTTATTCTTTACTCTTTGTTATGATTCACAGCCTGCCTATCTTCTCATGTAACCGTATCCATGTAGTCAAGGCAGTGGCAAAAGGCCATGCGGATGCTTCAATTCATTTTGCACAAGACTTGTTATTCCTCACAATCTCACCTTCTATTTTTTTTTCCTATAAGTTTCCCTGTTAGACAGTTTGTCTTCTATTAGTAACTTTGAGTTATTTTGGATAGAAAGAAAAAGAAGGAGCAAGATGGGGGGATTGAAAGCAGCTCTGATTACTGGTCAGGGAAAAAGGCTTCCTTTTTTTTTAATAGCAGAATCTGTATCTGCATGTGAAAAAAATAAAGGTCTTGAGAGCAGTGACAGCAAAATGGAATGAGTAGAAGTGCCATTACAGAAATGTTAAATTGATAATATCAGAGGAAATGGAAATGTTACACTTGCGTATTTCTCAAAAATGCTGTGTTTTGAAACACTCTCCATACACTCGGGTGAAGAGAAGGTCAGGTTTACATCACATGCTCCTTTCTTTGTGAATGAAACAGCTGGGTGGATTTTCTCCCTCATCCAGGATCCTGAATGTCACAAGACTGAGCCAAAGATTGTGTTTGATACAGACTTTAGTCTTCAGATTTGGGCAGGGACATTTTCTTTGCACCAATTCATTGCTGAAGCTGGCAAGGAGGTATTTACCCATAAGTTCTTCCTTTTTATAGAGTAAAATATTACTCCTATGTGACTGATACACAAAACAAATCATTCTAATAATGCACAGTCCCTCCAATTGTTTGCTGACCATGCAGGAACACAGGCAGCCAAACAGCAATAGATGAATTTGGTCAGTGCTCTAGCTGATGAAAAGTACCTTGGCATAGATGATCCCCCCGATCCCCTTTTCCCATTTTACACTCTTAATCCTTCGTATGGCTCCACACTATAATGTGGTATGCTGAGCAGTGGGACTGCCCTGTCATTACTGGTAGTGTTTTTCTTCTGAGGAAATTAATGAACTGACCTTGACCTAATATTTTAGTCCTGAAAGTGAAACCTCATGAAGAAATACTTTGCTGGTGCACAAGCAGTGAAGAGACCAAGTTTACATTGCCTAGAGGGTAGATTCTAAATGAAATGGTGTTGGTTGTTTAGATACAAGGGCAAGCCCAAGCCTTGGTGCAAGAAGGATGCAAGTCCTGATCTATTTTGTGCCAGCTCTTCGTGTACGGGGTGGTTGCTGCAGTGGCTGTGAGTGACTGGAGCTTATGTGAATCACATCTCATTCTAATTTTTCCTGTGTGCGGACTTTTCCCCTCTGGGAAGGAATGGATCCACATGTGCTTCACACTGCAGAAGCAGCTGAAGTAGGGCCATGGCTCACCACTATTAGCCATGTCCAACATGTCTTGTTTGGGAAGTTTCTTTTGTAGCGGAAAACAAGATATGCAAGGTACAGTTTTGGTCCATGTGACTGGAATAGCTTGTAGAGGACCTTGGCTTAAAACGTGTAAAAAAACATGTAAAAACTTTGGCTAAGAAGGGGAACCATTGATTAATACTGCTCAATTAGTTGAAAGAACTAAAGATTCCCTCTGGTCCTCTTTCTCTCTGTTGTGGTTTAACCAAGCCCCAGGTAGCTGCTTGCTCACTCCCTGACCAGTGGGACTGGGGAGAGGATCAGAAGAGTAAAAGCCAGAAAATTCATGGGTAGGCATAAAAACAATTTAATAGGAAAAACAAAAGCTGCGCACATAAGTAAAGAAAAACAAGGAATTCCTTCACTGCTTCCCATGGGCAGGCAGATGTTCAGCCATCTCCAGGAGAGCATGGCCCTGTCACACATAACGGTGTCTTGGGAAGACAAACACCATTGATACAAATGGTCCTCACTTCCTCCTTCTTTCCCCCACTTTATATACTGAGTTATGTTGCCCTACGGTCTGGAATATCCCTTTGGTCAGCGTGAATCACCTGTCCCAGCTGTCTTTCCTCCCAAAGAGAAAGAAGGCCAGGAAAGGCCTTGGCTCTGTGTAAGCCCTGCTCAAAAATCACAAAAACATCTCTGTATTATCAGTCCTGTGTTCAGCAAAATCCAAAACACAGCCCCATACCAGGCACTGGGAAGAAAATTCACCCTACCCGAGCCAGAAACAGCACACCCTCCCAAAGCCATCATGCTGTGCTGGTGCTCCGAGGGTCCTGACTCTCCATGGGAAAGCCTTTTACAGTTAGGCAATGTGTTCCTGAGCTGTGTTGGTACAGCGAGGGAAACCACCCTTGGCTCAGCATCCAAAGTTCGTAGAACTGGAGTAGAGGGGATGACACGTCATCTCAGGCACTACTATAGATAAGCATATTTAACAGCATCTCATGCTGTTACTTCTCATCTCTTCCTGGAGTGGAATCTCTGAATTAGAGGTTCAGTTTTTCTTTTAGAGTTTTCTGAATCCTCTAGGTGTGATTACAACATACATGATAGACAATGATATATTGCAATTCAGTATATTTTCAGCTAAGCTATTTTGCCCATGACATTAGATGAATGAGATCTTAAATTTTCATCTGGTTCTCTGATACTTTAAAGAGTTATCTTTTATTTAGTGTCTCCCAATGAAACATCTCTGTGGCATCATATATTTGGGTCAGAAGAAGCCCAAGTCCAAAGCCTTTAAGCTTCTTATGTGAAAAGAAGAATCAAAGAAGCAAAAATGATATAAATAAAGTAAAACTGTTGCACGTGTGAAAGTGCCAAATTGCCTGGATCAGTCCTTAAGATAGAGTAATGTAAGTGCCTAACATGTGAACATGCTTCTCTTTTTTTCCTGGTCTGCTGATAATACTAGTTTTTTTCTTGATGTGGATTTTGTGACTTTTTTTTCCTTTAAAGAAAAAATGAACTTCTGCTTCTCCAAAAATTTCAACTCTGTTCCTGTCAGTCCTACCAGCATGGTAGTGAGACTACAGAAATGAGCCCACTGACTTCAAGCATTGCAGGGCATGTGCAGTGTGCAAGATCTTTAATTTCTTACCAACCCAGCAATCACGCTTTTGAAATTGAACATCTGCATCTGGTACTGTTTGCATCTAGTGAAGATGGGTCTAACTTGTAAGACTATTTCCACTGTGGATGTACAGTTAAATTCTTCTAATAGAAGTATCAGTGGAAACCTTCCTGAAATAGGTGTTGAGAGTTGCCCTCATTGATTTTAATGATCTCATATTAATCTTCATTGATCTTTAAGCAACCCTAATATCAAAACGATTTAAAAAAAATTTTTAACGAGGAAAAGTGATTTGATGCCTTGATATCAAGAATCAAAGTAAATTTGATATGCAAGAATCTGTGCTGACTCTGGATTCCTGAGACTTTATCTTTAAATGCTGAAGATAGAGTCTCAAATTAGTGGAGATTAGTTACCAGGAACTACTGATTGAAGCATATTTGGAAAGCATAAGCACTTATTTGTTCCTGAAAATTTAGTCTTCTCTGTCTCTGATTTTCCAATTAATTTTTTTGTCATCTCTCTTCTTGTTTTCTGGTATTTTTAAGGGTACTTTTAAAAAACCTGTTTTACTTTTTTTTAGGGCAGCTTGTTTTACTCCTTTTTGTATTTGAAATAATTAATTTTCAGTCCAAGAGGTTTACATAGCCTGGTAACTTCCTGCTACACCTTGTCTCATTCCCAAACTGGATTTTGTTTTTTCTTTGAAAATCTGAAGTCTTAAAAAAAAAAAAAAATTAGATGAGCCTGAGGCATACAGTAAAACAGAAAGCATACTTCTGAAGTAAAGCCCAAACACAGGGAGGATCAAAATCAAGTGTTATTTCATGATGAAAGGTTGTTAAGATTGCTGGAGGGCTCTCAAAGCACAATGTACTTCTGTCAGTATTTATGTAAGTCTGGACAGGTTACAAACATTGCGTAAATGACCTAAGTTGTTGTTAATTTCATCAAGCACTGACACAAGAAACCCTTCCATGTTCATAGGCTTTTGGGAAACAAATCCCCAAAGCCTGCTGAACTTTTCCTTTCAAATAAAACAGATACTAAAAAAAGAGTGCTTGAAGCTTTTCAGTCCTTATTATGGATTCTGGGCTCAGGTGCTGATGGTTGCCTGAAATACAGCTCTATCTGGTTTTGAGGTCATGAGAGAGGGAGTCAGTTACAAATTATTTCAATTAAAGGAAAAACCAACAAAGTGATCCAGCAACAGATAAAAGAAACTGTCTGTGGTATAAAAAGTCTTTGAGAAGCTGTCTGGCAGTAATTTCCTGTAAATTCAGGTATGTCAAGAACTGTCCAAGTTTTATTCAGCAGTCTTATTCAAATGGAAGCCCTTCATAAATTTCAGCAATACCTTTCTCATTCATCAAATACTTGCTGAGCTTTTCACTACAAAAAGAAAAGCTTTTGTTTTAGCTTATCTCTGAGCTCTATGTGTTTGTCTGAATATCTGCCTTGCAGAGAATCCTGAACTTCTAGAGCAGGATATAGAGAATTGGAAACAAATAGAAATCAAGTGCAGTTGAGTTGAATGATGAAGGTACCCTTTTGTAAGCATGTAGGATGTGAACATGTAAAAACCATCAGTGGAAACATTGCAAAACATCAGAGCAGTGGGAATTCCTAGCAGCCGTGTGGTGTTGTTTTTTGACTCTCCTCTTGTGTCCTGAGAGGCCTAGCAGGTCTCTTAGTTTTGTCTCCTGGTCCTCTTGGAGTCATACAAATTTTAAAGAGGTCTTGGTTTGATACTGCCAGACAATGAAGTATTTTGATTATAGTACTGCAGTCTTGGAGCTCCTAAGTGGAGAACTGTACATAAATCCTTCAATACATGACTATACTTGTAGATGCAGCAGTCCTAATACCAGTGATAGAGCTGTAGTTTATTATATAGGTATAGTAGATACTTACTATAGTTCTTTTAGTTACCGAATAATTGTAGATGCTTACCTGATCTGATTGGTTTTTTTTGATACAAATGCCTTATAAGTATTATAAGTATGGTTGCTATACCATCATGTACACAGTAGTATCTGTGAACTTTCTGCTTCATCCTGTTTTCTTTTATAATGAGCAGTGTTACTCTAAGCTGAATGTGGGAATTTCAAGCTTTTGTGAGTGGGTTAACGCCTGCCCGATGATGGTACTGAGAGAGACCAATATATATATGCCTCAACATATGTCACAAATGAAGTGAAGAAAAAGCCCGCCAAAAACGAGCCCGCGAAGCCGAGTAGGGGGAGGAGTTTGGGGGCACATAAAAGCAACCGGCTGCAGCGCCAGGTGGTTCTTGGTTCTTGAGGCTTTGTCTTCATCTCTGGGTCTTTGTCTTGTTCTTTTGCTTTGGATCGCCTGGAGGGTCAGCTTGGCCCCTTCTGCTCCCGCCTTCGCGCCCTCTTCCTTGTGGTCCTGCTTCCCCGCCCATGCCTGTTTCGCACCGCTGTGCCCATCCCGGGAGGTGCCTCGTGCTCCGCAGCCGCTGCCTGCTCACAGCCTGCCGCCCACACCCCGAGTTCCAGTCACTGCCTGCAGCCTGCCACCGCTTCCCGTAGCCAGAACCTCGTCGGAGCCACGCCACCGCCGCCATTTGAAAAATCGCACCCAGCCAGCCACAGAAGCCCCACAAGCGCGCCATGCAGTTCGCAACATACACGCTCTGTCTGTCAAATACATAGCCGGGGTTCTGTGGTAACGCTGTCCCCTGCCTCTTGTTTCTCTTTCTTTTCTCTCTCTGCTCCCTTTTCTTGTTTTTTTTTTCCTCCCCCCGTCCCTTTTGTAAGAACACTTAGTTGGTTTTCTTTCGTTTGTTTGTTTGCCTTTGAGGTTGCCTCTTTCTTTTAATTTCAATAAATGGTTCTCAGATATAATATTGCCGGATTCAGGCTTGTTTTTTTGTCAGAAAAATCGATCAAAAGAACCCTTCCCGGTTTTCCCCTTTTATAGTGGAACGGGACAGGTACTCAGGGGTGTTCTCTGCTGAAGTTGTGGCTTCGTTTCTTTTCTTCCAATCATGAAGCTATTTGTAGTCATCTGCTTATTTTATAGAGTTTCCGGCTGTTGTATTCTAAGCTGTGCCATGGACAGTTTCCAGCTGGTGAGTTTTAATCTGTGTCTGTCTGAGAAATTTTAATTGATCTGACCTCTAAACTGCAAGAAAATACTATTTTCTTTGTGTAAATTACTTTGAAATCAGGTGTGGCTAATCTTGGGAGAGGTTTCCCTTCCACTTCTGGAAAACTTGAAGAAATAACTACAAATTAACAAACAAGAAGCTCAACTCTCTCCAACAGTGCTTTGTGTGGCTTAGTGTCTGAGCAGGGGTTTGGAGTTGCATAGTATCGGTTGCTTATCCAAATGTGGATGCTGTGTACAACAAATAACACCTCTAGAGGCTGTTGTAACAGACCTTGTAAGTAATTACTCTAACACTTTACACTGCCTTCCCTCTTACTTGTCTGCCTCGTGCTTGCGAACAAAAAGTACACTAAAAACTAGGCTAACAGGGCTTGCATACTGAATATGCAATTCAATTGCTTGTTGAATAACAGGTTTCCGTCTACAAAAAGGGCAAAATCAGTGGTGTTAAAATTGCAGCGTTTTTTTAATACAGCAGTGGCAGACTTTTGTAGATTTGCCAACATTTTCAGCCTGAATTTTTACCTCCTAGAGGCTGAAAATGTTCCTTTGTCCACCACAAGTCCGCTGGGATCTTGTGCGGTGGTGACGCCGAGAGGCTGCCCTGTGCTGGTGACCCCGGACTGTTCCCTGAACAGCTGCACTGCAAAGCTGCTGGAAACTGGTGGGCACCACTGCTAAATAAAGAATGGATGTTTACAGGTCCAAAAAATTAACTGAAATCTGCCAACCTGTCACCACTTGTGAATACTCTGCTTAGATAGATGCCTGAGAGGAGGAGAGGGAGTGCAGGTGGAGAAGGAACCTCTGAGAGAGAGAAAATGCTAATTCAGGTTTTTTTCCTACATCATGTCAACTTTGATTTCTTCTTCATCTTTGTCTACTTCCCTAAATTATCTGCCATAATTGTGCAAGTGGCCTGAATGAATGAAGGCTTTGCCTAATTAAATTGTGAAAGACTGAAATGCAGGTATAATCTGGTTATCCAAGCAAAATGACAAAGTAAAAATAACGTGCAAGTGATTGGTGTGACCTGTTGAACCCAAATTTAGCTTGTTGGTTGTCTACTGATACTGCTTCGACTAAAACTGACAGCACTTTGCATGTTTGTACAACCAGCACAAATAACTTTATCTCGTGTTTGAAAAATGAATCTTTGTAACGCATACCTTGATTTTCATCACTGGTGGTTCAGGGGAGGGTGTTTGAACAAAGCTGATACAAATGGTACTTCCTATACGTCTCGTTAATTTACGCGTATATAGGCAACTTAAAGTACTTTTAGGCTGATCATATCACACTGGATGAAATGAACATACAAATCATTGAATTTGATTTCTTTATTCTTGGAGCTGAATTTAGATCCGTAGGAGCTGTTGATAACAGTTCTCACTTATCAGCATTATTTATCTTTGTCCTGAGATCTGGACAAACGTAAACATTGTAAGAGACAGATGTTAAACTCATCCCTGTCATTGTACTGTTGTTGACATTGTACCAAACTCTGTGTTCCTGGTGTAGCTACACTCTTCACACAAAATGCACATATAAGTACTCATCATGCCTAAATCTCTTTGTTTAATGGCTGCAAAGTAACTCAGGTTATTTTAAGGCTATTCATGGTGTAAAATGGCTGCGTTTTATTGTACCAGGGTATCCACCTAGCAGGGGAACCAGTAAATCAATTTTCTGGCTGAAGATTTTCTATGAAATTTTCTCCACGTGATCAAATTAGTAGGTGGTGAGCTTCCCTCTAAAATCTCTAATAGCACTTTGTGCATCTTCCTCCCTTTCCATCTACCACCTTGTTTCCATAAACTGCCAGTGTGCCCATTTCCCTGTAATTCTGGTTACCATTCCAGCTGCCATCTGCCAGCTGTTCTTTCTCTTGAAATACACTTTGAATCACGTGAACCGCACGGTGGTTGTGCAGGTGCTCTTACCTGTGCTGGGATACCCCGCTGCTGCTAACAAGTGGTAGGTGACACTTTGGACTGACTTGCTCAATGATGACTGTTTCCAATTTAGAAATCTGCTTAAAAGGGGCTGCTTTTGCCAAGGCAACATAATTCACATTAAAGTGGTGCCGCAGCTCTTTTCCTGATCCAGTTCAATCCCTCCATAACTTTTAGCTGCCTTTCTTTTAAGTGCCTTGGCAAGCTTTGACTGTGGCCACACTTAGATGCTGAGGCAGCAAGACTCAAGACCCAGCATCTCTCAGCTTCAGACATTGAATTTAAATGTCTAAGTCAAACTTCAACCCGTCACTTGTATCAGGGCATTAGCTGGCTGAGTGTTTTGCAGGAAGATTAAATATTCTGAACAAAGACAAATCATGGGGATAAAAGTCTCTTTGATTTATAGATTTATAAACTATCTGACAAGGTTATTTGCATTTTCTTCTCCATTCAATAAGTTTACTTCTGATGTCAGAAATATAGGTATGTTTCTAAAATCTATTCAATTAAATAATTCGATTATATTCAAGATGAGTTAAGACTATATTATTGATTTCTTTCCAGAAAATCCATGTAGAGTAGTGAATATGGCTGCATAAATTGTATATTTAGATGTTTGAACTGGTTATTAGCACAGAAAGTAAGATGATTCTGATATTAAAAATAAATACATTAAAGGCAAAACCCTCTTCATGACACTTCTGGAAATGCTTTTCATTTCCCGTGCTGAGGAAGACAAAGAGAAGTTTCTAAAACCAACTGCAGTAGCACAGAACAACTCGTTCAGTTTGGTGTGGAGGTTTGAGCAAAGCACTTCCAGCCCGTTCAGAGTCCCAATCAATATAATTTCAAAGGAATTATAATATTCTTCTTCCAGTCTGTCCTGTCTTTTCTTTGATCCACTTTGGAATTCTTTCTTTAAAATTTGGCAGAAGCCAAATTGATAAAGTAGGTCCAGGCACGGGCTTTGTATTCAAGCCAAATATTATCTTTCTCTATGCCAATGCAATTAGAGTAAATGAAGTGAAGCTGCAGAGACCAGATCATCAAGAGTAAATCATTGCCGATCCTTTAACCTGAAAATGCTTACAAGACTGAGCCAAGACAAGTGGAGCTTTTGGACTCTGATCATTCATTGATATTTTAATTTTACTTGAGTACTATTTTTTTTTTAAATAATTAATAGCCAGTAGCACTTTGACTTTAATAGTTTCTTACTTCTCCAATACTTTTTTCCTAATTCAAGTCAGAGATAGGATCAGAATGAGAATATTTTTGAAATTATTCCTTTGTAAGTGGTGATAGATACTTCTCATACCTGGAATTAACTGAGCGTCTCTTTGAACAGCTAATGAAATAAAAGCATTGATTTTGTTTGGTGGTTTTTCAGCTCTTTTAATTTTTTTTTTTTTTTTGCTTAGTGTAGCCTTCTCTTTCTAAAAACTGTCAAACGTGGGGAAAGCAAAGGTGTTTATCTTACGGTTTCTTGTATTGAATCATATGGATCCCTGGAGACTGATTAAACATTAAAAAGATGAAAGTGTTTTTTTTTTATAGAGTATATTGGTTATAAATAATGCCTTTATCCTAAAAGAAAACTTAAAGTAGATTTCAGTGTAGTCTTTGTGCTTTTCCTTCTAAGCAGTAGTTGCCTCTGATCTAACATTGCATCTAAGTAACATACCTGCTCTGTAGCTGAAAAATCACAGCTTCTTGCTGTAATTCAAAGCCACTGAATGCACACAAGATACCATTCAAATGCCAACGTGTAATGCTTGGGAATGCTGGGTTTATCTTTTCTGTGATTTTTCCTATTTTAAAACAATCATTTAAGATGCATTTAATTTTCTTGCCTCTTATTTGCTCACGTACAAAAAAGTAACACCCATCCGGATGATCTTGTTCAGACCAGAGAGAAAAAGTCCTTGATGGAAATAGAGGAGTTTAGAAAATGTCTTTTTTCCCTCCTCGGTTTAATTATTGGATTCTTTCAAAAAAAAGTTTCTCAAATCAGAAAAGTGACAAGTTTGTCACTCAGACTTGAAATAGAACAGACAACTATCAGGAATTTTTTTGGCTTTGCTTCCTTTGATATTCCATGGTATGTTTAGCAAGACTCAATCTCAGTGACTCATTTTAAAATATCCAGTTGAAATGTTTGAGCTTTTCCAGCCTTGAGTTTCCTTTTCTGCAAAACCCAAACTTCATTTTTCAGGGAACAAACTACCAGCAAATGAGTGTGAAACCACGAGCAGCTTCTTGTGCATGTACTTGTGTGGAGAAACTGGGAGAAATCGCATATCTGCTGCTCCACACAGAACACACAGTGTAATTTTCCAAAATCTGTTTGCCTCAGCTGGTGATGAGGGAGGGCTCCAATAGCTGCTTTTTAGCCAAGAAAAAGACTGAATGTCACTGATATTTGAAAAAGAAGTTGCAGTTACACTTCCTTCTTGGTACTGCTCCTCAGGAGAAAAGGTTGCTCATTAGAAAAAGGCAATGTTAATTTACAGCATCAATATTTAGTTTGAGGTTTTGCTGTATTTTTCTATTAGATTCATTTACAATTGAAACGCTAAATGCTTTGCTAGATGACATTCATATTCTATGTAATACATTACATAAAATAATGTACAGAGATTAAAATATGATTTAAAGGGAATTCCAGAGCAGTATTTTCTAGTCTCTTGTAGCAGAATAATTGAGATCTGGGTCATAGCCAGAGTTTAGCTGGATTTAGCCCTTTTAAAGTTAATTTACTACAAAGTTTTGGATTTTTTTTCTGTTTTCTTTTGGATTCTTTTACTTCCCTCCATTCCTGTACAACCGGCAAGAATTTAATCACTCATTTTAGGGCAGAGGACTCTAAATCGAAGCCTGTAGTAAAGTGGTTAGGGAATTAGTGTTTCCGAGTTCCAGCTTTCACCCTGATCTCCAAGCTCATTCAGAAGTCCTCTGTCAAGATGTTAAAACTGAGTCCTTAATGTGGTCAGAATGCACAAGGAAGTGCAGCTGTGAAAACAAATTACACATCAAAGCTTTGGTGTTTTCACTCTATGTGAAACATGACATGTTAAAACAGTATGGTACTTTACAAAACTGTTATCATCAGAAAAATAACTGGAGGAAGCTTGCAGGAAAGCTCCAAAAGTCAAAGGGATAACTGTGGATTTCCATAACTGTTAAATAAAAAAAAAGTCCTATGCATCTTGAAGAACTGCAGGTCTATCTGTTATGAGACTTGCTGCAGTTTAAATAAATGGAAAATAAGCTGCATTTTAAACATAGAAATGATAAATTCTGGCTTGCAATAAGATGAAGTTGATTTGTGAAAGCATTAAACAGTGACGTGGGTTAGCAGAGAGCAGCCACAATTGGGAGAAGGGTCTGAAAATACAAACATGTATAAAGATGAGAAATCAGAGCTTATGTTCTGTCATTCTTCTCTGGGCAGGAGAATTGTGCACTGGCCAGTGGATTGTGGCTGTACAGGCAACAGCAAATGTAGCAATGGTCGGTCTAAGAAATTGCTTAAATGATCTTCTACCAGCTTTTCTACGTGCAGCTGTCAGAGACACTGCCCAAGCCTGTATACCCAGACTCTGACCCAGCAAACAAGCATGACTATGTTTAAAGCAAGTTTGTTTTCTGTTTCCCTCTGTCTGCAGGCCCTGTAGGGAGCTGTCATCGCTATACCAAAAGGAGCTTGATACCAGAATGCCTTGGCATGAACAGAAACGTTTTCCAAGCCCTCAAGTTAAGTAAAGTTAAAAAGTATAAGATTATATTGTACAAAAAAACCTCAAAAAACCTGAGCCCCCTCCTTCCCCCCAAAAGAGCCGTTTGTACCGTTTACTTTTCCAGTCAAAGCCAAGCTTGGCTTATGTGTTGTGGGAAAAGTTTAGGTAACTGTGAAGGACTTCAGTTAATGTTTTCTTGTCAGAATTAAGCAAACTGGTTTATAAAAAGCATTATTAAATTGAATATTTTGAAGTGGTGTCCCCACCCATGTCAGGGGGGATGGAACTAGATGGTCTTTAAAGCCCCTTCCAACCTAGGCCATTCTGTGATTCCATGAGGTAGAACCACGAGGGAGTTCTTTCCCTTCTAAGTGAAGAGCCATGAATTTTGTGTCTAGTCACTCACTAGAATTGCTTAGTCAGTTTTCCTGTAAGGTGTTTGAAAGTAATTAGTTTAAAACCTGCTGGCTAGCGATGATTAGTGACCAAGGATGAAATGTTTCTTTCAGATTAATTAGAGACCAACCATAAACTGCTGGAACTCGGTGTTAATCCTTCCAACACTGACAGGAGCACTTAGATCCTGGCAGTAGTTAATGTCAGCTTTGGGATGTGTCATGTCTTCGGTAAAGTTGTTGGGATCATTGCATAGTTAATAATGTTTATTTAAGGTTAACATTATAAAGTTAAAAAATGAGATGTTAGATTTCCTGACACTTGAAATGTTTCTTACTGTGGATCCTGTACTCAAAACCATGGGCTGTGCAGGTTCTTCTCATGTGTTCCATGAGAACCATGAGAAGTGAACCATGGGGTTCTCTTTACATGCCATCATTAAATGGTTGGGATCTTATCAAATCTTATATGGTTGTGATCTTATCTTAACAAATTGGGTTGAATAGAGCAGGGCTCTCCTGATTTTACTCTAAAAATAGATTAAAACATAAGAAGAACTAGAATGTTGAACCTCTAGTTTGAAGTTTCTAATTGAACTAAAAATAACATTTTAGAACGGCAGGTAATAAAATAGCAGTACTGTTTTTATGCTTCTACCTTTGTTAGCTCTTGATCTGTATTTGTGAACTTCAGCCTTTATGGTATGTGTATTACTGTGAAGTTTTCCTCTGCAGAGTGTTACCCACTGGATTTCTAAAATCTAGGTCCACATACCCATGTTCAGTAGCTCACATTGGGGTCCATATTCATTTTTCATCATCATGACTCAAGTTGTTAGTGTTGCTGTGGTAATTTAAAATCAGTACTATTTCCCTCCACCCATATTTCAGATGTACTCTCAGTGTTGAAAGAAGCGGTATGTAGAAATATTTCACTAATAAAAATCGCTTGATGATTTATTTAATTGAATTTCACAAAGAACCTCAAGATGTCTTCAAATGTATTTGTTATTTTGCATCCAGCAGTGTGGAGCAGACAGTCAGTGTGGAGAGTTTTTGGGGTATAAATTTGCAATAATTGTCTATAATTAATGTTGCATACTTGCCATTTGAAGTCAAAGCAGTTTGATAGGATGCAGGAATCACACATTTATTTTTATTTCCTGTTTCAATGAATCTTTCTGTTAGAGTTATCAGAGAACTTATAGAAAGCAGCTCATCTGAAATTTTGTATTTGTATAAACATTCTGTCATCAAACTTCTTGCTGGAATATTTACATAAAATACAATATGTGACTGAACAATTAACGTAAATACATTTTAAGGATGCAGAAACATAGTCACAAACATTTATTTCCATGCTCATCTAGATTAATTGTAAAACTGAGCTTCCTGGACACAAGTAGAGCATCTTTAGTTCATCTTTATCCCTTCTAGTGAAACAAAATATATGCTGATCTATTAACCCCACTGGAAGTTTTATCACAAACACTTGGGATTTACTTTAGCTAATATGACATCTGTGCATAATTATGCATCCCATCACTCTTCCTGGTGCTACTCTACTGTTCCTCTATTAAAAGTGTCAGGATAATACTGCAAACATAATGGTGCTGGGTTTTAATCAGCACAGACATGGCAAACAACTGTTCATTAGGAAGATCAGAATAAAAAATGGCTTGAAGTTATAACTTCTAAATAAAAAGCTGATTTTGTTAGTTAGATAAAATGATCTCAAGATATTCCTTATTTTAGGTGTATTTTCCATCTGTCTCAGTTGATAAAGAACTTCTGGCAGTCTAATGAATTCTTTGATCGCTCTAACTACAAAGCCTGCATTTTAACCGATTTGAAATATATTCATACACATCTGTAGGAGTTTCTTCAGAACAACTCGTTATAGAGAAAGTTCTCAATTTCTTTTACAGAAAGATCAAGTCAGAAAAAATGTCATATTTGTATTCACATGGAAAAGAGTAATTGAGTTATAATGTCACTGTTGTATTTATATATATATATATATATATAGGGCCTATTAAGTTTGGTTTGTTTTAAGTTCTGGAAGTTCATCTCAAATTTTGCGTGCAAATAATCTTATATTCATATTATATATGTGAAGTAACAGAGGGGAGTGTAGAGGAATTAAGGGTAATGGTGGCCTGCTTTGCTAGGTTGAAACTCTCCCAGCAGGTGCTGCCTGTCTATGTGGAAATCAACAGAAATAATACAAAAGTTTGAAATGCTTGTGTAACTTCAGTGATAATCAGAATTGTAAAACGCAGCCATGAAAGCTGGCAGATGAGACTGAGTTTCTGGTATTACTGACAATGCTCAGTTGTTCAGTGTTTTCTTAGGTGGTCATCCTTATATAGCAACTTATTCTCAACTGCTTTACTTCCAGTGAAGAGAGGAAAGGTTTGCAGCTTTGTGGTGACACATCCTTGTTCCACTTAGCTTTGATTGAGGTGGTCAGTATGTAGGTACATTTTCTGACTGGGACCAGAAAACCTCAGAGCTCTGTATAGAGACTCAAGCAGTGATGCATTGCATGAACCGTATTAGTTTGCCTACTAAGTAAACTCTAGTGATATAATACAGTATTTCTGTATAATAATTTTTAGAATAAATTAAAACTATATTTCAATTTTCTTTATAATAATTTCTATATAAAATTTCTATAATATATGCATATGTATATTTTTTGAGAGAAAGGTGGCTTTGTTTCTTGGTAGCATGTGCATTGAATTCTCTGAAGTGTCATTTCCAACAGAGACTACAGATGATGTAAACTGGTTTTAGTGGGAGGTTCTTTTCGCTTCTGCCAAGGAATTAAGGCACTCACCAAGAGACTTCTATCATTTTATTCTGATCGAGGAGTCCACAGCACTAATCTGTTCAGAGGGCCTGTCCTAGAAGGTTTAGGGTTGAATCTCCTTTTTTGTGTGTGCCCAATGTGGTGTTTTGTGTGAAGTAGCTGAAAATGTATTATGTCAGAGAAAGGCAGGGAGAGAATGAACCTGCAGTGTGGTAGCTAGCTGAGAGATAAGGGCCTGCTGTGAAATTATCACTATAATGACAGTTGGGGTAAACAGATTCTGGGTGTTTTCACCCTTTATTCTCTGTGCTATTCACTGTCATGTGTATCCATGTATTTAATGAGAATGAGAGATGGAATAATTCCATAGTCTCATGTCTGACGCTCATATGGAGGTAGAATAAATATTTGCAACAGGTATTTTATGATCTTATGCCCAGTGGAATACCAGCAGAGAGAATGTTTAGAGGATGTGACCCTGGTTATCCTAGCACTCTCCTGGGATGTGGCTGTCAAGGGTTCGAATCTGTTCACACAGTTTTTCCTCAACACTGAATTACTGGCTAAAACCATGAGGGTGGTTTTTCTCTGCATCAACGCCATATCTTCTTTTCTTTCCTCCCTCCTGCAATTGAATCAAACCTAATTTGTGGTTTTGGCCAGAACTCCTTGTGGGTCCCTTCCAACTCAGCTTACTGTGATTCTATGATTTTATTTTCAAGACGGCAAATTTTTTGGTGAACAAATTGTTTTGGAAAGTGCGGAAAAATAATCATGTAGACAAGTTAAATACTAGTTTTCTTAGTTAGATAAAGCAGTTAAAAACCACCAAAAATTTAAAAATACCTATTGAAAGTTACCTTAAATGGGAAAATGTCCTTCAGCTATAAAGGTGATGCTGTGTCAAATCTATTCACTGACACTGAATCAGTCTAAAGTTTCTGTCTGTATTCCTTTTATACCAAAAAAAAAACCAAAAAAAAGAACTGAGTGGTCCTCAGTAGCATCCTTTAGAGTAAGGATGTGACTCAAACATGTCTCTTCACTTGGTTCATGTTCTACAAGCTACAATTTGACGTAATATCTATTTAGAGGACAAAATAACAATTGAATAAGATAGCAGATTGTTTAAAGCTTTTCAATAATCACTTAAGATTCAGGCACGGATTCTTGACAGACCTTGAAAGAGAAGATTAAACCATCTGGATGAAGATTGACAGAAAATAACAAAAGATAATTTTGCTTGAGTTGGTAGATGGATTTTCTTTGTTATTGGTGACTTTCAGATGCAATCAGCAAGCGCCTCTTTCAGCTTCTGGTTGTAAATCCTGAGCAAGTACCATTCTGTATGTATTTTGAATCTGAAGTGTGATTTAAAACATCTGCATATGATTTTGAGAGAGGTGTATTTAAATAAAAATTAAGATGAACATTTTAGCATCCTCTCTGTAGATAACCAGCCTAAATTTGTCATGACTAAGAGGTATAGAAAGGTTTTTCCTGATTTTCAGAGGAGCTAGAAGGATTTGTCTAATTTGTGAGAGAATTATATTGGTAGTCATTTAGGGTATTGTACAGAGAGACCAAGGGGAAAAAATCTTGTGATAAGGAATAGATATTGTGAACTCAGCAATTTAAGAGGAGGTATTTTACACTTTGGAAAATTGGGTGTTTTGCTGAGACAGCTCTCACCCGCCTGGATATAATGAGTCCTTGAACTGCTTATTCAGATGTCATGTATTTGCATTTTCTGTTAGTTTCCTACCACATCCAGAAGGCTAAATAAAGTAATGGGGTAAAGAGAAGGAATGTTTTAAATACGTGGTGGTGAACCACCAAGCCAGTGCTTACTAGCAGCTTGATTTTCAATCAAATGTCAGAATGGCTTTTTTTGTCACTACGTTGCTCTAAGTTAACTTCACCTGAACATGGTGTGAGACATGTATTCTGTGCAGGGGTCACCTAAGTGATCCTGTACACTCCAGCTTTCAAAGGTATGGCTGCTTATCTCCTGCAAGCAATTATCTGCCTTGCCCAGTGATGCATTCTATGAGGCTGGAGCATTGTGCATGTGTAATCAAAGCGATTCCCTCCCAGTGAAACTTGTTTTGGATCTTGAAGACAGTTTATAAATTACTTTCAGAGGGTTTTTTTCCCCTTCTATTATGAATTTGGTAGCATCCATTTCAAATGCAAAAGCAGTGTGGTATGTCCCCTGCCAGCTGGTTGGATTTTACTGGGAATTGGGTAGGTGAATGCATGATGTAGTTGATAGACCAAAAGTACAGTGTGAAGATTTTATGTTCAGTTGCTCTTCTCCAGTAAAAAAAATCTCAACTAATAGAACAAACAGAACAAACACTACATGCCCTTCTTGGACAGTTGTTTCTCGGCTCTGAAGTAAAATTGGCTGAACTGAACATTTGCAAGCAATCCTGTGATAAAATAAGAAGCTTTTTTTAGCTGTGAACATACATGCAGCTTACCTAGGAAAGGGCTCAAAGTATAGCATCTGGGAAACTGTTTTTCCTCTTCTCCCTGCCAAGCACTTCCATTTCATAATGTCAAATTCAGATAATCACATTGTAGCCTGACCACCGAATGCTGAACTGACATTAAGGAAAAGGTTTGGGAAACAGTTTGAGAGTCTCTGGAGCAGCAGATTTCAAACAGGGATGCTGCAAAGTAGAGAGGGAAAAGCAGCGTGTTGGAGCATGTCAAGCCTTGAATTTATAAATGTTAAGGCAGAATTCCATTTATCCTTGGTGTGAGTTCATCAGAGTCATTTGTGTCTGTCTTCTTGTGTAAGAATAAAGAATGTAGAGGTGTTTGGGGCATCTGAGTTTTTATAGGTTGGTGGTGATTATAAGGAAAACATACTTGCATGACAACATTTGCAAAATGTATGCACATCATGAATTGTGATTTTAGTAAGCTTTTTTTCTCAAATAACTGGAAATTTTAGAGAAGAGCTGATTTAAAATAGTGATATTTCCTCCTATGTCTATCTTTAAAAGCAGCAATAAATTTAATACAGTGGCTCGAATTTGTTTTGCCCCAGCTCAACAGGAAAAAAATAGAATAAATACCTGAAGGGGAAGTGGCAAAGTAAGAATTTGAAAAAAATTCTCAGTAATTTCAGTGGGGCACTGTTTATGAACAGATGGAATGGTAAAACTCTAGGTAAGGTTTTCCATGTTTTGCCCCCTGCCAGCCGCTTGCATTCAGCAAGTGCAGTCATTTCAAGGAATGCAGAGTGTCACGTGTTAAGCTGAACGTCCTGTTTACTTCAGTGAAACTTCGATTTCCAAACAAAAATTCCTGTTGACATTAGAAAATAATTGCTAAAGTTTCATTGTCTGGAAACACTTATGTACTGTCTCATCCTCCCTTTCTGGCCGGCCAAGCCACGGATTCTGTGCAAAGCAGATCTCTGCCCTGTGCAGATTGCCTTATTAATTCTGCTCAGACCTCGCTCTCCAAATATCAGTGCACTGTTGTTTTCTCATCTCTAACCAAATATTCATCATTAATCTGCTTTGGAGTACAGCATGGTTTGTGACACGTCAGTAATATATCTGACATAAGCAATCAGGTGAAACTTTATTGTAAGACAAGCAGGCCAGAGAAACAATTTTAAAAATTAATAAGGGAATAAAATATGTGCATTTTATATATTTGTTTTTCTTTAAACAGTTTACAAAGAAATAGTTTTCTGTTCTGATGAATCTCTTGCATATTTCTTGCAATGTAACTGCCCCAGTGTGAGCTGCTGTTCTAACAAGGAAGGGCCAAAGCCATGGTTTTGAATTTTTGGGATTACTTTTGCTTCAACCTGGAGACATTATTGAACAATAGCGGATGATTCAGTGCAGAAATACATATTTTCATCCATATAAAGCGTAACAGTGAATTTGGACTCCATTAGGAAGTTCAGCACTTTTAATAACTAGGGATAAACTGCTGGTTTAATGAAGACCATGTCACTTTGAGTAAGTGTTTCTAGGCAAGTGTTTCCCTTTTGTGGTATTTGTCAGCTTGAAGTTGATCCTCTTGGCCTTGAAAAAAATATTTTTTGCAGTTTTGGACTTTTCTCTTGAGACACGGTTATACCTGCCTGGAATAAGAAAGTATAGATTCTACCTCTGCAAATTTTTATTTTGGAGTTCGTTCATTATCCTTCTCTGAGAAAAGAAGAGGTAAGGTAAACAAGGAGTTTGTTGTCTGCATCCACAATGACAATTCCTAGAAAAATATCAAATATTGACTTTGGAAGTCTTACACTGACTTAGTAGGGTGAGAATCAGGTGCATTTTGTCATAATAAAAAGAAAATCTAGTACACATTCTTTCTGGGCAGTTTTGGCTGAATCTATTGTATTTTCTGCTTCCCTTCCCTTCTATGAATTGTATCTACCTATTGCCATAAATGGATTCATAGGGAAAAGCAGTGTTACGACAAACGCATATGGCATTCCTGCTCCCCTCCTATCGCCGTGTGGGTGGCTGGTGGAGGAGCAGCCACTTGTTCCAGAGGGGTCCTTAGCGAGGAACCCTCGGCGGTGCTCTGTGGCACACTCGCTAGCTTGCTCTCTCTCACCCGTGCAGTGGAAGCACGCAGCCACTCTCACACGGGGATAACTCGCCCAGGCGCAACCAGAGGAAGAGAGGGGCCTCCGTATGGGTTTCCGAAGGACTCATTTGAAGGGGTCCAGTGATGGAAGGGGAGCATTTCCGGTCGGGATAAACTTATAAAGGGGTCCCGAGGGGGGTGGGGGAGGGAAATACAACAACAACCAATGGGGAGATTGAGAGGGCAGAGTAGGGGGCTGGATTCCATCCTTATAGGGGATCTACACAGGATCACAAGATTTGATGGAAGAAGCCAGTCTCACAGAGTTAAGGGGGGATCTTTAAACCTTGGAGTCGGTCCACCAGCAGGTCAATACTGTACCTGGGCCTTCTGACCCCTTGGCTAGCACAGCTGTTGGTTCGGTCGCTGCAACACCCTCATTCTTCCAGCACGTTCTTATCTAGGCGACTTCCTCAGCCTGATGTGGTTATGCGGGGTCTGACATGTATTATTCTATTAAAGTTGTTTCTTGCTGCCAAGTACTTCTAGGGAAAAACCCCCCACCCGAAAAACAACAACAAAAAACCTCACAAACAAAAATCCACTAACCCACACATGATAAAAAGAAACCAGAGATGAGTATCTGGCTCTGCATGCCAGGATGGTTTGTTCTTGAAGAGATCCTTCGTGGTGCAACCTCTGTGAATCGCTGTCACAAGATTCTATGATGTGATGTATTGCCTTGCACTTCCCCCAGTAAAACCAGGCAAATCTTCATTGCAATTTTTCCCAGACCTATTCATTTACAGAAAATTAATGGAAAATTAGTTAAAACCACCTAAAATGATACACCAGCAGTAGTTTTAAGAGCTTCTTTGTGCCTGAAGTTTTTTTGTAATTCCTGCAGAGCTGCCTACCTTGGCTTCAGCAGGAGAGGAAATGTGCCCTGTACGTGGTGATGCTTCTGGAAGAACTTCTTCTGAAAGGAGACTCCTTTTCCCTTCCCTCTGTGGAAAATGTGATGCAGTTTGCACAGCAGCTGGGGCTGCAGTCTACTTTCACAAATCAGCAAAACAACACTAAACTACTCTCATTTCTATCAAAGAGCTGGTGCTGTGCCAGTGCTGCTGTCTCATGTCTCGGTGTTTTGTAAGATTTGACACACACTGCGCTGAGGATTTGGAAATCGCTTTGCCATTTGGGGATCTCACTTGGGAGGTGAGATGGAGGAAGTCTGACCAAAATGAAATATTTTACGCTATGTGGCAGTCGTGCTGTACAATCTTAAAGGAAAACACGATGCCTAAACTGGCTGCCCTCTGAGATTTAGGCAAACTCTTGGAAGGAATTTCCTTTGGATATGAAGTAAATGCCAAGTGGGTTGCGCATGGGGGAACTGGGGTATGTAAACTTGGCTTTCTGCCCATTGCTTAGATTTCTGTGACAAACAAAAAGATACTTGGAAATGGTGTGGCTGCTGAAGAAAGCAAGTCTCCATAAATTCCAGCCCCTGGTCTCTGGAATAGCCATCTGTGTTTGGCAACAAGAAGGTTTTCTCAGCTTTATCTTTGTTAATGGGCAGAACACTGATTTAAAAAGTCAGCTTTGGTGTAAAATAGAAAGATGTTTCACTTTGGTTTTATGGTGCTTTGAAGATTAAATACACGTGATTTCTCAGATCTCTGTTTCCCCCTTATCCTTACTACTTCAGTTGCTGTTCTCTAGGGTCTAAGACCTTGTAGGAAATGCTGTTTTCAGAGATGAAGGTGTTTTGCACTTTGGTGTTTTGCCATTTCCTGTGTTAGTACACTTTGTACACATCCAGGTGCCTGTTGAAGGAACCCTGTGTTCGTATCTGGTTGAAAAGATAATGCCTTGCAAAAGATTAGTTTCAAATACCAGCAGCAATATTTGAATTCAGTTCATTCGACTATCAAAGCTGGGGGAATGGTGGAAGGGAATAAGTAAATTGCTTTTCAAAAGTGGGGACCAATAAGTGCTATAAAAGCTTTTTGAGTTGTGGTGTTTGCCAGGGCAGCAGGATGGACGTGGGTGTAAAAGATGTCAGCCAGTTGCAGTTTCCTTTTGTCCTATGGGGCAAGAAGGACCACTTTATTGTCTAAACAGAGGACTTTATACTCCAAATTTCTGTATTGTTGTAGGAAGATAAATGGGTAAGAAAGGGAGCATATATTTCTCGATGTAGTTCCAATCATTTGCAGTTGCATTGGGATGTAATTTTCATATAGGATATCAAATAGCAAATGTCATAAATCAATCATTAAATAGTTAGAACTGAAAACAAATTTTCTCTGTGGGCAGGTTGTGTCTAGTCTGTGATGATGCTTCTTGTAATTCTCCTCTAAATGTAAACAGTTGTTTGTAGTGGACACCTCAGTATTGCACATGGTGGGGAGGAATTTGGTGGTTCCTCTGTCTCTAATCCTAGTGAAAGACTCTGTAGGAGTTTGTGTGTGGCGGTTAAGGGTATCCAAGATTCTTCACTTGCTTTCTCTCTGGAGAGCCTGTGTTACGTTTTTAGATGCTTTATACTGTTCTTTTGTCTGTATTGTAACACGTAGTGAGGAAAAAGGGGTTCCTTTGTGTTTTTTAGATAGTTGATTCTGCAATTGTTCTTTTGGAATAATTTTATTTTGGGAGGCAAGAATAACAATTGCCTCCATGTTTCCCTGCCGAAGCTTGTAAATACCAGTTATCTATTGCCCTCTTACTGTACTTGAACACGAATAAGTATTAGTATTATGTGACTGATTATTTCCTTTGCTGTATTCTATGTTTTTCCTATACTATTTAGCTGGAATAATGAGATGATTTTAGTGAATAGCAATGAAAACAAGTACCACTTAAATGGGAAGCTGGCAAGGTGTGGGAAGACGTTTTGGCATATGCACCGGTGTCTTACTAGGATGTGTGAATCTTCATCTTTAACAAATCTATGGGGTATTTTGTGGTCTTTTTTTGCATATTAACCACTGATAAATGCAGAAAAACCAGGATACACTTTGTATTGGATTTATCCTTACTACTATGGAAAGGTGGATCTTGGGCATTCAATAACAGTCTAAATACCTGTGATCTTATGACACAAAATGGGTGTTTTCTCTCTATAGGGAAAAAAAGAATATCCTTATGTATAATGGGTTGTGCTATCGTTCCCAATTTTCTACAGAGGAGTCCTGTTTATCATCCTTCTTTTGTATTATGATTGGACTTTTGTAGGATGCTCTTTGTCTTATTTCTATCTTCCCAAATTTGTTTTTTCTTCAGTAAGGGGAGCTTCTGTTTTCAGACTCTTTTTCTGCCGGAAGTGTAAATCTGCTTCATGCTTTCTTTGACTCTGGTGATGAAAGAAAGTTTGATGTATATTACCATATTGATACTTTTCTCTGACATTAATACAAATGAAATGAAAAACGATCCCTAGATAGGAGAAAAAAACAAATGGAAAATGCTTTTTTAGTATAAAAGTGCATGATGAAAAAAAATGAAAAGATACTTTTAAAAAATTGTTTGGTTTGTTTTAATTCCTTTGAATCAAGTGTTGTGTTTGTATGCATAAGCACATACATGTTTATTTGATGAACTAGGGGCACTTTGATAAAAGTTGATTGTTACTGTAGTGTGTTCTATTGCTAAATTTTCTCTTTTTATGGAAGAAAACATGATATTCACACTATATACTTCTGCAAAGAAACAATCCATGTGTGACATTTGCTTTATTTAATTGTCCTCTGTGCCTCTTACACCAGTTCTCTTTTGATTGTCCAGAGTTTCAAGGATATATTTATAGTAAGTCTTTTTTTTTTTTTGCTAGTTTCCTTTTTTTAAAATTAATTACAGAGTTTAGGCTTTGTATTGTAGAGTTTAGTGTTAGAAAATACAACAATTAGTCATTGAACTGAAGTTTTAGGAGTTTCTGGAGGGGCTTAAAGGTTGGAATAGTATGTTACAGGAACAGGTTGAGTATAGCTTGTGGCTACCTTGGGAACCCAAATGGACGGGGTGACTTCTTGACCTCTTCTGGGCATTTTGACTCTGATTCTGTTTAAACTAAGATGAAGAATTACTGCTACTGTATTCACATGTAAGTAGCTACTCAAAGGATGTCTGAAGTGACCTTGTCACGTGCATTTTTGTTCCATATTTTAAAATTCAGGAATCCCCTTCATTCCAGCATACTATAGTACTGATGAGAAATCTTAAAGGAGAAAGAAGGGCATCCGTATTTTAGGCATAGAGATGCACGATCAGGATGTGCTGCTGAGCTTTTTCCATCAAGTTCACAAGTCCTTTCAACATTTTGCAGCTTTTTCTACCTACCTGAGTTGCTCTAGAACCCTCACAGACATCCATATAAATATTAATTAATTATCACTGTTTCTGCCATGTAATAACACGAGATACCTGTGGGTATACTCTAATCACAAGAAAAATAGGTAACAAGTATCTAATAGTATTGAAATAATTGTAGCAAAACCACAGTCTATATCTGCTCGTTAATGTAATAGAGTGTCACTTGAATAAATAATTAATTCACTTAGTACCACCTGTACTTTAATCCATTTATTTAATCCATGTATTTTCAGTGATGCAAATATGCGTGCAAATATGTCTGTTTTAATAAAAAATGGTAAAATACCTTTCAAGCAGTATTTAAAATACTATTAAAATTATCTTATGTCATGTATGAGAGGGAAATGCAGTGCTTTTCTGGGGACTTGTGAGTGAAATAGACAAGCCATAGAGCAAAGCCCTAATTTCATCTTAAAAAGGCAAAACACAATTAGAATTTACCCGTGAAATGTGTAGAAATATTATATAAATATCACCCTGGTTTGTACTGTAAGCATGTGGCATCGATTCTATTCAGTAATCTGGCATATCCCTTAATACAAATGACTTATTTTACTCTGGTGTGTACCCATCTGGGAAATTTCATTCCATATGCGTGGAACATGGATACAGCCCGACCATGAATGGTCCCATTTTGCCTATTCCAGTTTTATTTCTAGAACTCGTGTGTCTCTTTGTTGCAAACTGTGAAATTCCCCCTTTGCAAGCATTTAAACCCTAGGAATTCTGCTTATGTATAGCAGGGTTCTGTTTAATTAAGGAATGAAGGAATAAAGTCAGCTTTTCTTCACAAATCATAACTTTTTGTAGGATTGTTCCTGGTGCGTGTACGTCACTGAGGAGCGTGTGTGATGAGGTGTGGAAGTGGCGTGGGGGTCTATGTAGCACGGAAAGGGTATGGAGACGTCTTTTATCCATGTCTTTCTGTTGTTACTTCCATTCTTTTTCACTCTCCTCCTCAACCAAGCATAGAGCAGTAGACCTGCAAGCACAACTCCATATGGAGGAACCTATCAAGGTCAAAACACTTCAATCACGCCTCCAAGATGCTCATTTTGTGTTAACAATTGTGCTGCTTGAACAATTTGCAAGTTCAGGTTGAGGCATTGCCATTTGTTTTGTCAAAGGTGAGCTAATGTGATGCTCTGGAAAGGCAGGGGAACCTGGAGAAGAGATCTAATTATAACTGCAGCTTATTTCTGTAACATTTCAGGAACACTGGTGGGAATTGTCACTTCTAGCAGAATGATGAGTTGTATTTTTGTTTCTTGCCCACAGTACCTAGAAAAATGTTTACTTACTGTAGCAAATTAAATCATGTCGCTCTCATAATCTGGGACCACAAAGGAGAGTTACTGCTAGCCTATGTGTGCCATCCAGGCACCCATGCAGTTTTTTGCCATCAGGATGTCTAATCAATTACAACTCCCTTCTGGGTTCTCTTTTGCAGACATGACAAAGTCTTGGGTGATTACTTAAAAATTTCAGTCAGTTACAATAAAAATCTCAAACCTTTTGGAGCAAAAGAAATCTTGTTGTTAATCTCTGTATGACAAGGCAAAAAATTAATACCGCATTGCTTAAACTGAAATAAAAATGATAAAATGGGTGGCAGGAAAATTAAATTCTAGTGTAAGTGTTTCTATAATTCCAGTGAGACTCTCTTGTTTCACCTGCTGTCTCCATTAACTGGATGCTGTTTCTATTACAGAAAACCTTTTTTCTTGTGTGATTTGAAACAATAAGTGCTGTTTTGCTAAAGACTGAGAACAAGTCAGAAGGGAGGAGTATAGGCAGTAAATATTTGTGAAGTGTATGGGGCTTCTCATGCCCTGCTGGTTAAAATGTGTGCTGTTTCAGATTAACTGTAGGCTCTGCACTGGGAAAAGCTATTTAAAGACAGCTTGTTTTGTCTCTGATACTGAGAGTGTAGAAGTAGGTGAAGACTGATCAAGAATAATTGGTTATGAATATTTCATCCATGAAGGAATTTTCAGTGAAAAATAAGATGACAGAGGCAGAAATGGATGAAAATAGCATTGGGGCATTATGAAAGGGGAAAAAAACCACCTCTATTCCAATTTTTATTGTGTAAGGAGAACATGGACCTGAAGATATGGGTTATGAAAATTTGCCCTTTAACATCTATGCAGAGTCTGTGCATATTTCAGGCTCTGCATTTTCCCATTTTCTAAATAATAACTTTACTATTATTATTATTATTATTAGTCACTACCCAGGATAAATATAGGAAGACATTCAGCAGAGTGGAATGGTATTTGATTCTCTACATGTAACTTCATCTCCCTTTTTTTAGATGACTTTTCCTTCCTTCCTTTTCCTGCTGGTCCACTGGATGGCTCTGTGATCACTCACATGCTGTACACAGGCATTTCTCTGTAGTGTGATCATTTGCTTAATATCACACCAAAACCTCTGCTTCTCGGTGTCGAAGGCACGGACTGCTAATTTCAGCAGCAGGAGCGATTAAGGAGGAAACATGTCTGTACCAAGAGCAGTGGCACAGAGAAGGGCATAACTAGAGTGGCTTTGAAGGGCCAACCCCTGGTCCCTCCTGGGCAGCTGTTGTTTTATACCATCTTGAAATGTCTTTGTGGAGAAGCACAAATAGGTGAAAAGGGCATTTAGTGGGTTTACAGGGTGCAGCATTATTAAGAATGGGTCTAGTTCAGGTGTACATCTGGGTTAAGGGGTGAGAATGATTCTGCTCCTCTTTTTGAGTAGGGTTTTCTACGAGGAACTGAACGTCCCGTGTCCCAGCAAGCCAGAGTGGTGTGTAATTTTTCTATTCCAGATGAAAGTATCCTACACTGTTTGAGAGGATGCTTCCCTGGTGTTAATGTCGGTATTAAACAGTATGCTTGGTAAGAGGGATTTGCAGCCTTGGCCTCGTGCCTTGCATATATATGCATATAAATATATGCAATGGATAGACTCAGTGTCAGATGCACTGCAGTGTCCACAGTGTGATGATGCACATTTTTGATAGGAAATGTTAATGCCAGAGAAATGCCATCGAGGCAGATTGGGGCCTGGCTGGGACAGACATGGCTGTGGTTTCCACACTCTCATTATCTGTGTTCTTGAGGTTTTCTCTTAGAAGAGAAATGAGGAAACAAACAGATGCAGTCTAATCTGCACTCTGCAAAATGCATGTTGTATCTTAAAAAGATATCTAGAGGGGAAGTAAATCTTAAAGGCCAATGGTGCTGTAGTCGATTAAAACTGAGGAAAGCAAGAGCTTTTTATAGCTGTCTTTTCCTATAAATCACCGACTTCCTCTCCTTGGGAGATTGCCAGTGTAAAATCCAAGAATTTCTTGGCATTACTAAAATCAGAGGAGACCTAGTTTATATTCCCAGACCTGTGCAGAATAGAGCTGGGCAGTGTTTCATTTCTGCACCATAGCAGAATAAGCCTCTAAAAAAATTATCCTGTACATTCACAAATTAGTATAGCACTGTGTAGTGGCACTACTATAAATTGTATCACAGGGAACTACTGCTATAGTGCAATGTCTTTAGAAAAAGGCTTAATACAGAAGACGTCCTTGAATTCAATCTGGCTTTGCTTCTCTGAGAGACTTGAGCTGCGTCTGCAGTGTGTGAGCAAGGTCAGAGAGCACGTGGACGTGTCGTACCCTGATCATCTGCGTCACTTAACTGTAAGATGAGGCTTTTGGCATTGTTTTGAATCATTCCCTGTAGTCCATGCTGGAATAAAGACTGGGAACAGTCCAGAGGATGTGTTGCTCCAGGAGACACTCCCTAAAAGCCAAGTGGCTGGGATGCACTCAGGTTTGCTTTCTTCCAGCACTGGTTCCGGAGGCTTTGCCTCGAGCGTTCCCGCATCAGTGTGCTGATGTGAGGGGTTTTTGCTTACTGCGCCTTCCTCTGCTCTTAGTTCTACTCTGAATGTTTTCTTACTCTGAATGTGTAAAACCTTTTACCTGTGAGACTAAAATGGAGCAAACTTGTAGAGTTCATCTACTGTGAAAGTGAAGGAAGGTGGATTAGTGGAACTGTGCAGCTGCCGTGCAGCAGATAGATATTTTAATAATTTAATGCAGGCGGGCAGTCTATTTATAACTTTTTCAGTAGTGTTCAGTAGTTTTCCCTAATTGCTAAACAGCCTGAAAATAGTTCCAAGGTCTTAAGTGATAGAACCTCTTCTAATTAGTGAGATGACATTGTCTCCTTGTCTCAGAAAAACTCACTTCAGGACTCTGTTGGGTTCTTAGCACCATAGTGTGCTGCACAAAAGATTTCCTAGAAATCAGCAATGCTTTAGAAGGTATTTTTAAAAACAACAGAAAAAGCAAACCCAAGCAGAAATTCTTGCTATAGCTGTATGTACACTTCTGCCTACGTGAATGGAGTTATTTGAAAACTTCGGACCAAATTTTTCCCTTTTTGAGTTGAGGGGATTTAGCTCAGACTATTAAATTACAGAATTCATTGTTTGGTAGCCATTGGAAAAGTGAAAGACTTATCTAGTTACAGAAGGGATGATAATCACGAAAGTGCTGTGTATCCCCTGTCTTCAAGCATTTTGTCTAAGCTAAGGTTCATGAAGGAAATGAGCAGTAAGAAGGGTAAGCCATAATAAAAGTGGTAAAATATTTTCTTATCTGGGACTAAAGACATGATCATAATAAATCTAGGAACACAAAATTAGAGTTTTCCTTCTCAGTTTCATTTTCTCTTATTTTATTAACATGTTAATAATTTAATATTTGTTAAAGATTATTTTTGAGCTGGTTCATTATCTCATATAACTCGGGTGGGGGGAAATGAAACTGGAAGTAACTTTCAATTAACTAATATATATCTAATAACTTTTTAGACTGTTAAGCAAAACAAGAATAAGATTATTATAGATGGATTTTAAATTATAACAAAATGAAATAATAGAAAAACATTAAAATGAAAGAAACGAGGACAATATTTTGCCTGTGTACCATAACTGGTAATTAGAGCAAATACAATTCTTTTTGCTAGCTAAGAAATTTTTTAAGGGCTGTGCGGCTACGTAGAAATAATGAGCTGCTTTTATTAGTTCATCTTAGGGCTGGTTGCATTCAGCTATACCCTCAATTTTTACATGTATGTGGGTCTATACTGATACAGATACACTCCTCTTAACTGTATATGTAGGAAACCCACATACCCATCTGTGTTTGTCTATGATTATTTTCCTCTTTCTTTCCTTTATTAGATGTAATCACCATTTGTATCTACAATTGAAGTGCTTAGAAAGGAGCAATCTGATTTTGCCCTAGAGACGTAATCCTGTTTCATATATTGCTGTTTTAAATGTTCTTCTCTGACAAAATCTAGATCTTTGCTTCTGTCTTCTAATATAATATAAAGTATATTTTTCACGTTTATACCTCTGCTCCTTTCACTCTATATGAACTCAAGGCAGTGAAAAATGGACAGAATAGAGAATTGTGATTTTTAATTTTTTTTTTTGCCTGAGATAATATTTAAAAAAAATATAAAAACCTAATTTTGCAAGGTACTTATAATCAATATCTTTCTTATGATGGGTGGATTATAGCAGTCTTAAAAGACTTTAAAACTTATTAATCTGAGATGACTTGTATTCTTTACTTGCTTTAAATTAGCTCTAGGTATTTAAGGCTTTATTTATATTAGAGGAAATAGTAGGGGGGAGGTGAAGAGGAGAGCCAAAACTCCTAATTCCGGATTTTTTTTAACAAATATTTGTTGAAATGCTCAAAGCTATCTTCTCACAGCTCCAAGGGATACGTGATTGGGGAAGAGAATCCTGAAGAGAGGGAGATCAGACATTTCTATATCAAACAAAGGAAGAAATTGTATTAAGGTTTTAGCTTCAAAAAGCTTTCCAGGGCAGCAAGTCAGTCTTTGTAGCGGAGGGAAAAGGGACAAGCAAGAGAGGCAGGGGAGAAGGGGAGGTTGATAGTCCCAGCTCCCCTCAGAGGCAGTGGGGCTTCTGTGGCCGAGCCATTGCACAAAAGTATTCTTCGTAACAGACAGAAGTGATTTCTAACTTTGTCATCAAGAAGTTAAGGCTTGACTCTGAGCAGCTCTCGGGTTTCATTTGAGGCTTATGTAATATTTATAAGGCAACTTTGGTGTCTTCATTTTCCCGGAGTAAGAAAGAATAGAAGATGATGAGGTCTCAAGTCTACTCCTGTAACCTTAATACCTGTAGTAAGTCTCAGCACAGCTTTGCAAGGAGGGGCTGCAGAGTGCATTGGTACTGATTGTCTGCAGTGTAAGAAAAGATTAAATGACCCATACCTGGGGATTATCTCTTTTTCTTGTCCTCAGCGAATTTTCTCGAGAGCATCACACTGACATTTGAATAATGCTGTTGAGGCCTGAGAACTTTGTCTGGCTCTTAGAAGTAGCCACGATGCAGAAAATAATTTTCTATGATTTAATGATGAAATTCGGAATTCTGTTAACTTGAAAATATTTGCAAGCTCTTATGATTATTTTCATATCTTCCTGCCTGAACTGTGTGGGACTAAGCAATTAAGTGAGCTGTAGTAACATTGACTTTTTATCTTGTCTGACTTGTGTATTCGCTTTTATTTTTTTTTTCTTTGTCGACCTTTTTTTTTGTGTTTTTTTTTTTTTTTTTTTTTTTTTTTTTTTTTTTTTTTTAGGAAAGATACTCCTTTTTACTTTAGGGTCTGAAAAGACTTGTATCTGCTCTAGAAGTCAGGACAAACTCCATTCCCTTTCTACGGCTATCTTTATGTCTGATCTCTACCATTGGTCTACCTGTTTCCTGGCTCTTTCCCTCCCCATGGACAAAAGGTTAATGGAATAGTGCTTAAATGAGAGACTTTACACTAAAATTTCTTAGTGTGTCAAGAGGTTGTACACAGATTTGTGATGCTTGTTCAGTGCAGTTCAGGTGAGTGGTGGGGAATACCTAAGAGCAAAATGTTAGGCAGAAATGGAATTAAGGATCCAGGAAGCTCTACTCTGTTGTCTAAAGACTGATGTAGGTGGGGAAAAGTGTGATGGTGTCCGCAGGGCAAGGAACAATCAGATCCTTGCCCAGGGCCTGGAAACCACGTCCATGCCTTGGAGCCTTTACCCACAGCATTACTGTAGTAGCTCCATACAGGGGATTAATTTAAAAAATATGAACTGCTAAAATGAACAGTTTCATTCAGGACCAGCGTGACGTGTCAGCACAACCAACTCACTGGGATTCCGAGCTCGGTGCGTGGATGGTGAAACGGCAGCAAAAGAAAGTGTGGTCCATTGGCAAGACAACGGCAACTGTTAATTAATTTGGGAAACAAAAGAAGAAAAAGAAATCTCTTAAGCAGTTTGGGCTTGAGCTAAAATAGTACAGCAAGATTAAAATCAGTAATTGTCACGGGTGTTAATTAGAACTGGGACCACACATACAAAATGTGACTCACACAATATACTAAAGAAGTCACGTCTGAGTCAGGTTACAGAGAAAAATGGTTTTGCTCTAGCCTATCTTCATATATTAAATAATTTTTTTCCTCTGTGCAGTGTATAAAGTCTTTAGGGAGCAGAGCTTATTAGAACTTAAGTGATAGCCAATACATTTGCCTGCATCCTCTCAAAGTTTGAACTCCCATATGTCAACTCCAAAGCTGCAAACTCAGCTGCAGCATTAAAGATCTTGGAGCCCTAAGGCACTGATCCAGTGTGAATGGAAATTCCTTCATTTTCTTCATGTTATTTTAAAATTTCTGACAAATCAAATGGCATTATAAAGACATTTAGAAGGTTTAGCTCAGCTTCCTAAATCCTTTGGTGGATCATAAATATTTAAAGTTGATTATTTAGGAGAAGGGAGATAAAGGAGGATATTTACCTGTGAGATAATTAAAAAAAAATATTACTATGCCACTGCATAGAGTTTCCTTTCTTTAAAATCTCAACTATCAACTGCTAACTTGCAAAAATAAGTTTGTTCTTCTGGAAACTTGGAGAAAGATGGATATAAACCTGAAAGTCTTAATATATTGTCAGTTCTACATAAAACCTTTTAGTACTCCAGTCACATGGATTTCGGTTCTAATAAATGTTTGTACAGAAAGTTCGCTTATGATAATCTTCCCTAGAGAGTAATATTGGATTACTAAACTGTTGCAGGTTGTCACTCAAATGTTTCTTCACTCAAGGACTTTTCAAGCCTTAGGATTCTTTGCAATTCTTAAAAAAAGTCTCCCTCTGCTAGCACCTTCATGTTATTGATGTGCCTTGCTTTGACATAGAAATGTCTAAGGGCTAGGAGGTCGTGATAGTGCTGACCCAGTCTTTTCTGGATGTGATGGGATTTGGAAGGGCTTTTGGGCTAAGGTAGGGAGTTGCAGGATCAGCTTTGCTGCTCTGATTGCAGAAGCTTTAAGGAAGTAAACTTCCACTGAACGTCAAGTATTTTTAAAAGTGTACTTCCCCCTCCCCCTGCTAATCTTGGGCAAGTCTAGGTTACATCAAAAAATTTATTGAATGTGATATTAATGTACAGGAAAGTGATATTGATAAGTCAGTGCAACTCCATCTAGTAGGAGATGGATTGTGGTCCAGGAGAGAAGCGGGCTGCTCTCCCGCATTCACATGACCTCTTCCTATGCAAACAGAGCTTCTATCCCATGGAATTCCACTGGGTATTTGACTGCTTCTCATGGATATGCATATCCTTACTGGGAGAGACGGGGATAATGAGTTTGGAGCTCAACACTGCTTCTGATCCTGAAATGCTTTAATTGAAAGACTCTTCATTGAAAAGTAAAAGCCTCTACTCACTTTTTTTGAGCAAATAGATGAAATAGCTCAAAGAGAAACCACTCCATCAGCATGCACTGATCTCCATGGGGGTGCATGAACCTTTGCAATTACTTTTAATGGAGCTTCCTATTTGTGTTGGGAGCTTAGTCACTCTAGTCAAGGTTTGTCTGTCTTGGGCCAGAGATGTAAAGCAACAAGGTTCTGCTGATGAGAAAAAAAAGAAACCTCCTATTAAGTGCCAACATTAAATCAAGTTCCTACTCTTCCTGTTGGCAGCATGGAGCCAGGCAGAAGGCAGAACCATATGTGCTTCTCTTAAGTGCTGATTTGCTGAAGTGTCGTTAGCCAGATTTAAGTGTTCTCCTTTAACTGTTAATGAGTGTGTTCCGGGACACCGAGTTACAGTCCAGAAAATCACCACGCTTGTTTCCAATATTTGAAAATGTGGTTTGGTGCTAGAGTGAAAAAAAAAAGTTATTTTGACTATTAGGTATTTGTTTATATACATGCTGACACACATGAAGCTATAAAGTATAAAACATAAATTTAAATACAGTGCACGAGAATGGGAAGCTGGACACGTGTTTTGTGCACCATAGGAATTCGAAGATATGTAGAAGTACCAGATCAAAGGCTTCTTGTTGCTGGTAGCTTTGGTAGGATCTCAACCAGCTCTTGCGCTGCCCAGCCCTCTCTCCAGATGCCCAGTTCCCTGAGCACAAGCAGTGCTTCCAGCCCATATGAATTCTGTCCAGCTCCAAAGCCTGGATTCAGGTAATGCACGGAAAAAGTGCTTTTGGCCTTCGCTATACCCCTTCAGGAACAGGTCAGCCATTCCTTTTGCTTTGCCAAGCTCAGTCTCAGTTTATTGGGATTAGCCACATCCTGGTAAACAGCTGTGGAAGCCGACAGTTATGAGGGACTAAATATCACTAAGAGTATTTTAGAAAAAAAAATCTATTTTCTAATTTTCACAATCTCTGCTGTGGGAAGAAATAATTCTGAACTTCAAGGAAAAGCAAATACAGGACATGAGTCTGGAAAAAGGGATCAAACCAACAAAAGTATAGTAGCAGTAATGGTCAAAACATGGAAGGTAGGTAGGAGAGCAGAATTGCACCACAAAATCAGGGTTTACTTCTTCTGACTTGTTTCCTTTTAAAAGGCAGGTAAGAAATTTGGAGTACAGAACCATGTATTCCTTCTCAAAATTGAAGTACAATCTGTTCTGCACATCTGTGAATGCAGATGGTCACTGTTCTTAATAATTTAGCACAAAAACTAACACAGTTCCTTTGACTGAGGTAAAAGCCATGTATGTAGCTTGTGTGATTCATCCAGCCATCCGGGGTGCACCTTTCATTGATAGCAGCACCATGACTATTTTCACAGCAACAAGGTCCTACATACATTTACTACAGTAAACCAATTTGTTTTTATAATAAAATATAGCAAAATAGAGGCTGAATCTGAAATTGCTTTGTTGCTAGTAGGAAACGACACCCTTTCCCCACATCCTTTTGCCAAGATTACCCTTTCCCCACATCCTTTTGCCAAGATTTTAGGTCCGTTTTTGGTGTTAAGGCTTTATGTAATGTGTTAGTGCATGCTTATAAAAGAAGTCGAAAAGGTAGTACAGCCTATTCTTATGTTTATTGTGGTTTTGGTTTGTTTTCATACTCTGATTTTCTCACTTAAAATAACAAAGGGGAAATATCTGTCAGATGGGGGAAACCCCAGGACACCACACTATTGGTGCATGCAGTTATCTGGGAGAAACAAGCATGGGAAGTTAGCACCTGATAACTTGTAAGAAAATGTGCAGAAATATAATTAAAAGAAATCTTGGACAAGGAAATAGTCTTGGGCTGAATGCTAAAAGAAAGACTGTATTAATACCTAGGAAGTATTTATTTGAAGTTACATACCTTATTTATTGATCTGGCCCCTTTTGCCAGCGTATCAAAGTTAGAGAACTGCAGTATATTTTTTCTTACGTGTTTTTGGGTTTAGGAAAGAAAGCGAGCCCCAAGCTCTTTAGTAGCACCAGGAAATTGCAGCATCATGCTCTTTCAGTGTTTACAGATTTTGTATCATGTGTTGTGCCTCTTCTTCTAGTGTTAAGAAATGCAATTTGTCTTTTATTCCTTACCAAGTGGTGAAAAAAAAAAATTTAAAATGAATGATGGTGATGATCATAGAATCAAGTCATTAAAATGCAATTTTCCAGAGAGTTTTCTTTTTCCTGCCAGTACATAACTTCTTTAGAATATGTTTACAAAAAATTGAGGAAAACCATGGACTTGCCTTGACTTGGACGTTCCTTAGCAGTGCCATCCCAATGCAGAAACTTGCTCCCTTTTTACAGTGGTTGTACCTAGTTTTCATTGTGTGCTATTATTTGTTTTTGTTGCCATGAATTGGAAATAACATCAAGAAGTCAAGAGGCCTATGCTGGTGTAGAGCTGGAAAGCAACGGGAAATCAGGATCTGTCCAGGCTGCAAGAAGCTCTTTTGTTCTTCACACAGTCCATTGCCTTACACCATGTGATTTTCACAACACAGCAGCATTTTCCCATCTCTAAGGGTAGTTTTTGTTATGACTTAGCACTGATGTGAACATGCATCTGTCTCTAGAAGGAGCTGTACTTTTGGCTTGTCAGGCCATGTGTGATTGAACTTAGGGATAAATACTTATTTTGGCCTGAATGGTTTCAGTGAATCTATCCCTTAACCTTCTCCCTTTGAAATTTCGGAGCTCTGCAATAATATTGCTCTGTCAAAAAGGGGGAACAGAGCTCTCTGTGTAGATAATGAGTGAAATACCCGTCACTGCCCATATAACCACAGATTCACTTCTATTTACCTTTGGAAACAAATCATCTGCTCTATAAAATGCTGGTCTAATTACTTTTCAGTGAATAGAGTCCAAAATTCCTCTGAAACAATACTGTGCCAATGCAAGTTTTTAGTGTTTTAATTTGAATTGCTAAAATTGATATTTAAAATGAGACTTTGTGATTCTATTCTAGTACTGGAAGTGGAGAAAAAAGCAACCATCAGAAATGAAAAGCTAAATATCAAATACAGCTATTGTTCAGAGTGCAAATGAAGGCTTTTTTAAAAAAACAAATAAATTAAGATTAAATTGTGAATGCTGATAGGTAAACGGGCAGATATTTGGGTGTATGTGTGGGTACGTGTGCCTGAAATGGAACCATTTCTCGCAGGGTAAAACCGGTCCAGGCTGGTTGTGCACTTTGCTGAGGCACACTCTATTTTTATCTGAAATAAGTAGTTTTGGGGATTTTTCTGTTTGTTTTGGTTTGGGTTTTTTTCCCAGTTGGCAAAAGGGAAGTTACTGATTTGTTTCTATGAAGTTAGTTTGCTTTTAGTATAATTGCTGCATGAAAGACAAAGAGCTGAATATGCACACTACACAGTTTAGATAGCCTATATTGTTTGCCTAGCAGATTGTATTAGAATAAAAGTAACTTGACACCTCCCAGGAAGCTCTTTGAAATCTTCAAGAGTAGGAAGGTGGTAAGAAAAGGCTTTCCAAGAGCTTGTGTGCACAATCTCTGTCTAGGCTCTGGATTATGCTGGTAGCCAAGGTGTTACTGAAGTTGATTCAGTCAGTCCAGTCCTTTCTGTTTGTAACCTTGATCCTTTATGTGCAGATGCATTTCTGAGCCGTATTCATCCACTTTGGCATTCACTTAGGAGTGTTCATTTGGAATATATGGGAAATATACACTGAAGCACTCAGGAACAGCCCCCAGGAGGGTGGTAGCAAAGTTTCTTGCTGCAGAGTAGAGTTATAGCACTTGTCACAATTTTAAGATCAAAGTTGGATTAATGAGGATAAAAACGCAGAGTGATTTCCTCTTAATTAATCAAGGGAGGTGGTTCTGCCCCTCTGCTGTGCTCAGGTGAGACCCTACTTGCAGTGCTGCATCCAGCTTTGGGGTCTCAGCACTGGAAGGACTTGGAGCGAGTGCAGAGGAGGGACATCAAGTTGATCAGAGGGATTGTTCAGTCAGGAAAAGAGAAGGCTTTGGGGTGACCTAAAGTGTAGTTTTCCAGTACCTGAAGGGAGTCCATAAAAAGATGGAGAGAGGCTTTTTACTGGAGCATGTAGTGACAGGACACAGAGGAATGGCTGCAAGCTGAAAAAGAATGGGCTTAGGTTAGATATTAGGAAAAAATTCAGTGAGGGTTGTGGAACAGGTTGCCCACAGGAGCTGTGGTTGCCCCATCCCTGGAAGTGTCCAAGGCCAGGCTGGATGGAGTTCTGAGCTGCCTGGTCTAGTGGAAGGTGTCCCTGCCATGGCAGGAGGTTGGAATGAGATGATGCTTAAAGGTCCCTTCCAACCTCGAACACTCTGTGATTCTATGATCAGTTGGGGGATACTGAAAATAAGGACTAAAAGCCCCTGCAAACTGTTTCTCTGAATGAGACTACCTCTGAGGGTGGACTGTGATACCCAAAGCCCTTTGGAACAACAGATTTTTGTGTGCACCTTTGCAGTGATGTGTCGGGGAGGTACAAATACAGGAACAAAGAGCAACTTAAAGAAATAAGTACATGAGTTGTGGTCAGCTTCATTTAACCTGCTGTGAGGTATGAACAAAAAGTATCAGCTTTATTCAACTTGGCGAAACATGAAGGTAAAGCAGATAAACTGTGGGGTTTTTACTCTGAAGCATGAAACTTACCCTCTTCCACAATTATTCAACTGCTATTCCCACCTTTTTCATCTGATCTAATGAGCTTGTACTTACTCTGAGCTTCAGAAAGTTTTAACACAGAGGTTAAACAGTTTTACCGTGCACTTTACTGGTCTGGTTTTTGCATTCAATTCAGCTGAAATCTTTGGGTTAAGGAGGTTCATTTTCTCCAGCCTTACAACTTGAAATAGGAGAAATACAAATTTGTAGGAAATGCCACACCATAGTGCAGGTACTAGAGAACAGGAAGATTATTTGGCACTATGCTAAATATCCCAAAGGATATTTGAGACAGTATATCCACATCAACAAGTGTTGTGGGCCCACAGAGGTCTGGGAGAGGGGAATAGGTGGTCTTGAGGATGTTACTTTCACATTAAATATGCTGAAGGGAAGATTATCCTGTTGCATCTGTGGCCAAGTCCTGTCAAGTGAGCAAAGTTTTGGCTCTTGGATTCTGCCTTTTTGCTCAATTTCATCTCCAAAGAATTCCCTTCATAGGCTTCAAGATGTGGGAAAACAAAAACATTGTAGTGATCTGGGGCATCTCTTTAAGAAACGACCAAAATCACAGTCTTTAGTCTCTTGCTGTTGTGTTGCAAAGACCTGGATTCCATTATCTCCCTGTGCTATTTTCATTTTTCCAGAAGTCATTGGGCAGTGCAGTGGGAATTCTAGCTGCAGCAGAACACCTGCTTTGGGAAGGATGGGGCATATTTCATTGCATGGTTCAGTATGTCACCTCACTAACAGAGCAGAAGTGTTTTCACCAGACTGATTGTCGCTGTTCTGCTGTGGGAAAATTGTCTCTAGGAGAACAGAGGAGTCTTCTGTGATAAAATGAAGCCTTGGAAACCTTTAGGCAGCCTGCCACGGTTTGTAGGAATGTGCCTGGTATTTATGTGTAGGCTGGGAGTGGGCTTTTCTCCTTCCCTTGGTTCTCCTTGGCACAAATATGAGATTGCTCCGATGAGGATAAATTGCTCAGGTGGGACACTTCTAATAAAGTGTCAGAGATGATTGCAGGAGAACTTGGTGGTTTTAACATCATTACTGCATGTTTGGAGGAGACTGACATTTAGCTAAAAAATCAAAATTTAGGAACATCACAAAGGAACGGTTAGTACTGATTTTTGTATGTAAGGGGCGTTTGTTTTGTTGGTTGCTTGATTAGGTTTATAAATTACAGTCTTGCAGGATTTTGTTTTGTTGTTCGCTCTTTTGCTTCCACCTTCAGTGCTTCTAAATTATCCTTGCTAAGTAATGGTCTCCACTCAAAGTCCTTTCTAGATCTCACAGAAAATCCTGAATGTGTTCAAGAAGGGCACCTTAAAACTTTCCATTTAATTCTCAAATCTTTACTTGATAGAATTCAGAGCAGGAGGGAGATATCAGCACTGCCTTTGGCTTTTAATAACTGAATTTATCTGACAAAAGTGGGATGGTTTGTAGTGCTGGTCTAGCTATTTTCACCTCATCTGATATCGGTATCAGTGAGAATAATGCTCATGTGGGCCTCCCCTGATAATGTCTTCTTTAAAAGACAATGTAATCACAAGATCAGGTAAAGTTAATATTCTATGTACCAGAGAGATTCTGTCACCTGGTACCATTATGATTCTCCTGGATGCTGCATTGTAATTATACAAATGAATGGAAGATGCGTGTCTTGATTGAGTTTTTAATCGATTGGATGGACAGGTTGTTAATCAAGCTAGAAGAGCATTAAAAGCCCTGTGTGGGAGTATTTCTTGTACTGTTCTCCTTTTTCTGTTTTATTGATGTTTCTTTTTATTAATTTTTCTAAGGACAAAAGGATAAAAAACAGACAAGGAGAAGCAGAATCTTCTCACTTTCATTGTTTTGCAACAAATCAAGTAAAGACGAAAGGAAGAAAATTGAGACTGAAAGGTCTGTCTTAAAAAAAAGCATATATATGATTTGTGATTTACTTAATTTTCCAAACAAGTATGTTACAAAGAACAGAACATGGAGAAGAATGAATTTTGTCTTTGTTTTCTGAAGGAACATATGCAGAAAAACAAAGATGATTCAGGCTCACGAAGAGTATATGGAAGTCTGTTTAAAAAAAATTCCTTTGTAAATCTATTGTAGTGCAAAGTAATAATGTAAATAATAAAGTTAACTAGATCAAGTTCACGGCAATTAAAACACACTCCATTAATCAAAAACTTTGGTGAACTGGAATGTCAAGTATCTGTCTTGAATTTAGTGATATAATAAGTATTTCTTTGAAGGTGTCTTGGGCTGACTTTATGATGTGTATCCCCTATCGCCCGCTCTATGCCCAGACATGATTCTTGTGCCTTTCTGTGTCTTTAAAATTGGGTGCAAGAGAAAGAAAAAAAGCCAGAGGAACTTTTCAAAACAGTTTTGCTCCAAGGACATTCACTCCCCTGCGTTCCTGCTGCTGCAGAGCAGAGGAAAGCACCTTCCCTGCTTTTCCTGGCTCTTGGCTCCTTTTCTCGGGAGAGAGACGGAGAGTTCAACTCTTTTGTTTCCCTGGGACTTTGGGTTTTTTCCTTCTTCTCTTCTGGACTGTTCAGAACACCAGAACATCAGAACCTCACTGGGAGGCCTCACACCTCGGCCCGGAGGGGCCCGAGCCGACCCAGCTCCGAAGAGGAGAGAGAGAGAGAGAGAGAGCCCACACCCAGGGAAAGGACTCTCAAATCTTCCCAGGTTTTCTCTCCACAGTGAGAGGTTTTATTATTTAGAATTGTTTCTTTTCCTGTGTGTTTGTTAAATAAATAGGTTTTTTCTCCTTTCGCTTTCCTTCGAGGAATTTTTTCCCAAACCTAGTGGGGGAGGGGTGGCTGTAACCTGCCTTCTGTAGAGGAGGAGACGTTCCTCCCAGAGCGTTCCTCCAAAATTTTTGTCTCAAACCAGGACAGAAGGCATGAGAAGGGCTTCCTGGATCCCAGTGGCCTGGCAGTTGGAGAATGGAAGTCCAGTGCTGTGTTGGTGTTTGGAGGTACATTTGGTTATTTATGCCAGTGGAGAGGCTCCTCAGAAATAACCAATTGTGAGCCATTTGATACTGAAAGAAAAAAAAAAAGTAAATTAAAAATCTGCTTCTAAGTCTGTGTTCCCTGGGCCTTTTCCTTAGCTATAAATGAAATGTTCTATGGTCTGGAATGATGTGCCATTCCTCTTGCTTTAAGGAGCATTTCCCTGTCTCAGATCCTGAGACCAGTCCTTCAAAAAGCCCATTAGTGGCTTCTTTCTAGTATGAGAATTCACCTTTCATAACAACCTTCATCCTCATTTTGCCCATTTCTTTCCCAACACGCTAATTTGGAGCCTTGTTCCCCAAGGTGTCTGTGTAGTTCTGTTCCCTGAATGTTTCAACACTATTAATTTATCTCCAGCATGCTCTATGCACCACCACCTACTTTAGAGATGGGGATAGAATTCCTGACTTCCACTTGTCCTTTTCCTTCACCATCTCTTCCCCCAGAAGAGCCCTTGACCTGCTCTGTGGGCGGATGTTGTGGTCCACACTAGAAATGGTTTTTAAGTGCTTTGAGGTCTTCTGTGAAGGACAAGAAATGTGAAAACCCACTGATGGGGGAGTGGAAGTCAGACTAAACACCACCTTCCCACCAGCAGTGCATCATGTGACCTGCTATAGCTGAAATGTTAATGTCTAAGTGGATTTTTATTAGAAATAGGTCTCCCAGATTCTAATTCTGATGTCAGAGGTTGCCAGCAATATCAATAAAAAGCCAGCAGTGTGGCCTTTATTCCCTACTGCAGCGATGGCATGTGACAAAAATAAGTATGATAATTTTATAGTTGTTTTTTTTTTTTTCTCTACCGAAACATAGCTGTGTTAATCTGAAAGACAGCTGATTTTTCAAGGTCAAAAGTGCCTGGCTACAAATTGATGAGCTATTATACATGTCTGTGGGTTTTTTGATGGTTCTGTATTAATAATATGCTTGCAGAACAGGCCATAAAAATTCCATTTGAGGGTATTAAAACATACCGGGATGTTTAATCAGGTCAGAATTCCTGTCAGTTGGCTGTAGTCACGGTGTTGTTCAGTCCATCATTAACAAAGTGTGCAGGAGATCAAGACAAATGGCTGTTCCATCATTTCAGATATCACTGGGATGATCTTTTTGTTTTGGGCACTTGGCTAGTGGGTGAGTGATTGTGGGGACACTGCTGGCGAGCAGAGTAGTCCACCCCTCCTATTGCAAGCAAACCTATATAGCAAGGCAGAAGAACAGAAAATATTTCCACTGTAGCAAAGCTTTTTGTAACAGGAAAACATGCATTTTGCAGCAAAATTGTGTTAAATTGTAGATTGCATCATCAACTTCTACGATTATTCTTTAATAAAGATCCATTTGTTTTGCTGGGGGTGTGATGCATATGGCTGCTCTTGAGCAACCTTACCACGAAAATCAACTTACAGTAGAAAATATTGCAGTTTAAAATACGTATTTTGAGGTGCTGAGAATTTTGCTGGGTAGCAAAGGTGGTGATATTTCTACCAGGATTAGACCTCATGTAAAATCTTTAAGATAATATTGTGCATAAAGTCTCATTAGACAAACTCCAAATTAATATGTCCCTTTTTGCCTTGAAATTGAAGTAGCTTCAAAAGTAAATGAGACTGTGAATGAAAATTAAGCTAGAAATTGGAATTGGAATTGCAATACATTATATTTTCACATGTAAAAAATGCTTTTAAAAATGAAGATTTTCTTGATACAGAGGATTCTGATTTTGAATAGCTCAGCAGATATCCATTTTGGCAGCTTCTTTATAATAGACAAAAAAAGGTTTGTTTTTAGTCTGGAAAAGCCTTGATATAGTCCTTGCCTACATTTTTAAAGTAATATCTTGATAAATGATGCCAGTTGTGTTGTAGTGATTGTCTTATTACTTATGAACACTTTAAGTGCAGCACATTCAGCTAAATGAACAAAATATGTTTTAATTAATATTTAGCCTATTTTAGTTTTGCCTGAATTGATCATACTTTAGGACACTTTATATTTTGTGCTTTTGTGTCATATATGTTTAGAACCTCCAGAAATGTGAGATTTCTCATGCTTTCATTATTTTATAAGAAAAAGTCAGATCCTTTCATTCCTTCTGCCTACCATTCTGGCCATGCCTGGTAGAAACTTTTAAGCTGAACATCACTACACGATTTAGGTTTTAATAAGGTTTTTTTTGTTTCTGTCTTGAAGAGAAACGACCTGGACACTGTTTACTCAAGATAAGCTCAATGTCAGTTTGCCTTGGAAGTGTTGCTGAGGAATAGGGATTTGTTCCCCCTGTTGGCAGAGGCTGGCGGGCCAAGGGGTGAATGACGCTCCAGCCACATCTCTGTGCTTCTCTTCGGAAGCCGCAGCCAGCTTGGCTCCTGGTGAATATCTGGATACAGGCGATTCTCCGACGCTGGCTTTGGGATGATGAAAGCCTCTGAAGGAGCTGCTCTCCTGGCTGAGCTGGAGGGAGGGAGGCAGGAGGTCTTCGGAGCAGCCTTATGTGGTGGAAAGCCTTCAGTGCTCTCAAGGTGAAAGGCATCTACTTGCTCCTTCCCTGAATAATTAAATAATTGCAGCAGTGCTAAGGAAGCAGAGTAAAAAATCTGACTTTAAAGACCCCTCTGCTTCTGGTTTGAGTCCTGCTTATCACATTTTTTTTCTGTATTAGAATTGTGGGCAGAATTGTCTACAAAATGTGGAGAAGGATAGTAAGGCGTTAAATGGGATACAGGCAGTGAAGTTCAGGGACTAAATGACAGCTTACACGGTGGGACTGTGTAACGCTAGCTGTGGCCATTTTTCAGCTATTTCTTATGAGATGTGCATAATATTCTCAGCAAAAGTCTTAGGAAACCATATGGAAAATGGAGCTATGTATAGCTTTGGTTTCAGTATCTTTGGTGTGACATACCCCTATAGTCTTTCTTAGTATATAGCATAAGAGGAGAAGGAAACTCAGGAGATTATAAAAGGCTTTTTATTAAGTGATACAGTTCCAGATAATTGTCTTTTTCCTGAATATAATAAAAGGTAAAGCTATTTGGCAAGTGAGCACTTTGGCAAAACTGTTTTACTTCTGTGTTCTGGATGTGCTAATTACTGATATGATGCCTTACAGAGGGAGGTGTCTTGAGAGTTTCCTTATGAAATATCAGGAGGTGTTTTGCATCGCTTTATAGAAAATCTTTCCAATAAATGGCCGCTGTAAGTAGCCTGTGGGTCTTCAAAATTGTAGCCTTCTGACAGGAGGCCAGAAGCACTGCTTTGGTGCGCAAGTACTGCTCACTCATTACATTTTATTGGGTTTTTAACACACTTTACAAGCCAACCACTGACTGCTAGTAAGATTCCACTCTTACTTTCACTGTATTTATCCATAATGTTGGTTAATCCTTTAGCAGCTATATGATATAAAATCCAAGCACAGAATGAAATGTTTATTATCAATTTTCTCACCATGAATTGACTTTTGTCAGGTGCAGCTGACAAAACTCTGCTGGCAACACTTCTCTGGAACCAACATCCCAGCCTCTCCAAGAACAGGTTTTGCTTCCTGTGCTGCTTCCATTCCAAGAAACATTTGCAGTTTTCCTGATTTCAATGTACGTATCTTCAAAATCTGGATAGGGATTTCTAATCTTGTGTCGTTGCTCCCCCTCCATTATGGCACATATCCATACCAGTTCTACTTATTTACAAGGATGTTTATCCCAGGCAAAGAGGATCTTGCTAAAAGAAAGTCTGTCTAATAAAACTTCAGTTATGGCAGCAGCCTGCTAACATCTTGCATGAGTGGCAGCGTGCCAGTTTATGGTACTAATGAATACATTTCTTGATGATTTTTAAATTTACAACCGCAATGAGAAAAACATATTTTTCATTTACATGCAAAACCCCCCCAAAAACCTAAACTAAACCCCCCCTCCCAAAAGCCCCCCAAAGTGCCCCAAACACCGCCCCCTCCCCCACCACTCCCAAACCTTAAAAAATATGATTGAGGATAACTCCAAATACTCCAGAACCACCACATTATCTGCTGACAGCTGAATAAAGGTAGTGAAGCTGGTGACAAGTCTGTTTCAAGAAAAGAGAGAGAAAAAGACAGCTGTCATTTAACATGATGTTCTCAGTCTTTTGTAGAAACAATTATAAGATGCAAATTTTTATTCACTTATTCAGCCTGCACCTTCATTTGTACCGATGCAAACATATGCATTTAATAGTGTTCTATAGTTTCCATAAATCCACTTGCTTGTGACTGCTTTGGTTGTTTAACCCTCGAGTCTAAAATGTGTTCACTTTTTTCATTATCTTTTTATTATTTATCATTTATCAAAATATTTCAAGTTTCTTGTGCTTAGGCCTAATGTTTTGTTTTCAAGTAAAGCATCTGAAGAGCTAAATTCACTTTCGGATTATTTGGGGACAGTCTTTATTTCCTGAGTGTATTTGCATGGCACAAAGCAGGGTCCTACCCTCCATGTTTGTGACTTTTAATATATATTTACATTATTTTGACTGTGTCATAAAATAGACAGCCTGAACAAACACTGCAGCACACTCTGTTATATTCTGAACCTTTGGAATTTAAATGCGATTTAAACTGTGATGTGCTTTCCACGCAAGCTGTGCATCTCTGTTTCTAGCACAGCCGTCCCCTGGCATGTGTGGGGCACAGGGGGCATAGTCTCCTCTGCCTGGGAGGTGGAATAGGGAGAGTTTTGTAGCCCCTGGAATACTTTCTCCTCAACAGTAAAGTCCTGTTGTAGTAAAGGTGTGAGGGAGAAGAATTGGGTGAAAAAAGCATCTCTGCGAGGCAGGAATTTCACCTGAAAAACACAGATGTTCTCAGTTTTGGTCTGTGGGATTACCTGGAAGGAAGGACCAGTCCTGGACAGACTGGGGGTTCTTTCAGCCCATTCAAGATTTGCACCCTTAATCATATTTCCTTGTGATGTCAAGGGTTTGAGTGCAGGAATTTGAGCCTTTCTTTGTGAATGGAGGATCTACCAGCAATGGACTCCATGTAAATGCTCTGATAGGATGATATAAATCCATTAGCTTCACATGGAACACAAATCTCTATTTTTAGAAAGTAATGATATTCATTGAATAAAAAATTCCTAAAAAAACCCTACAGCTCCCTATAAAGCAAATTGGCATCAAAAGAATTAGCCATGCGTTGATTTCAATGATATTTCCTATTTTCAGCTCCCCGAATTGCTAAGCAATAGAAAAACATACTGTACTCTGGATTCTTGTAAGTCATTGCAATCTGGTACTTGGAGCCATTGTATGAGCCAAATAACATCTGTTACTCAGAAAGATATGACAATGTTTTTATGATCCCAAGTATTTATGAGATGGAAGGAGACTGAAGGAGATAATGTGGCAAAGCCAGTCAGCTGCAACTGACTGAACCTTGCAAGATTTTTGGGATTCCTTCTCCTATTTTTATGTTACCTTATTCTTACCTACAACCCTTGGTTTGCTTTCACCTGGATGAAGTCAGAATCTGTCAAAACTGGACCTGAGGAATATTCCCTCAAAAATGACGTCTTCCCACCTTTGGGAAGCTGGCCAAGCTCTGAGGACTTCACCAGTGTCCTGAGCAGATGCCTCTGATCCCACAGAGGCTGGAAAACAGCTGGAACTGGGTTTTTTTCAGCGAGTTCACTGTGAACAGCACTTGGATTCTTCAGCTGAGGGGCTAATTTATAATATGTAATTTCCCACCCCCCATTCAGATTTATGGGTCTGGCATAGGAAATGGATTGGAATGTCCTGGAATAGATGAAAAAAATTTTTAAAGGTAGATGAACCAAAAAGATACAATTAATTTGAAAAAAACTTTTTTGTGGGGTCTTAGAGAATATTAAATTGAATAACTAATATTCTGTATGCGTAATTGTTATAACGTGTATGTCAAGCTAGATAATGTGCTAAAAAGTAATTGCAAGAAGGAGAGAGAGAATATTGACTAAAGGACATATTATAGAATGTAGCTCTTTCTCTTGCAAATTGTTAGTGAACTCATTCTGGTTTAAATTATTCATTATTTTGACTGTTTTCTAAAGATATATTTAAGCCAGTGTATTTTTTTTTCAGGTTTCTCAGTAGAGGAGTTACTTCAAATATTCAGTATTTATGGTTTCATGTGTGAACTGTTTTTAATGTGCATGGAGATAATAAACTACACTGAAATATATTTTAAAATACTTTAGTGAATATTTTTGTATGCAAAGCAGTTTGCTTGGTTACACTCAAAATGTGTCTTCAAAATGCAGGAGAATCCTGTAAAAATGTGTTTGTTAAAGCACATGGAACGAAACACAGAAAACAAGTAATTTTTTCTGTGTTTGTGTATTTCAAAGTAAAGTCTAGAACACTGCTGCCTGGTATGTCCATGACTTGAAACTTGCTTAAAATGGTGATTTCCAGACAGTGTAGCCCAAGCAATTTTGAGGATGTTTCCTTATGTTGTGGTTTCCTCGTATCCAGTGCAGGAATTAATACTGCATAATGGAACGAGCCATCAAAGGTTTATCTTCTTATTTTCTAGTAACTTGAAAGTATCCTGAAAGTACAGCCTGAAGTTTTCTCCATCAGAAAACTGTTGATGTGGGTTCAGGGTGTGCAGCTCAGAGTGTGTGTATATGCAGCTTTAAGTGCATGTGCATCCATTTACACCCATGCACAGGTTTTTGCTGTTTTATCCAACCCTGTTTTTACTCTTAGTAAAGGCTTGTAATCTCACATCATTTCCAGTTTCTTCTAATAGTCTGACTTCTGAATGATTGGTCATTTACTGTAATCAATTTTTTCAGGGTTTGTGAATTTTCAGGAAGTCAGGAGGCGTATTTAGCTAAGAAAAAGCCAGGAGGGTGTTAGATGCACTCTGCTCTAATGACTGTGGTCTAAAATGCAATCCCTGGTGTCGGAAGCCCCTGAGGTGGTAACAACTGGAACCTGAAAGAGAGTCACATGGAATTAGCATTTCATGCTTGTGTGGTTCTTGCTTGCTTTCCCAGACTTCTGTTGCTGGCAGCTGTCACAAACAAGGAGTTGTGGTTGGATGAACTCTTGGTGTGGCTCAGCACGGCCCCTTTATGTTGGTTTTGATTTACGTTTAAGTTACCTTTACTGCAAAACTTGTCACTTATTAATTGCCTTATTGCTATTATTTGTCATTAATATCTCTTTGCTGCAAAAGAAAATTGTTGAAGGGTTAGCAGCTCATTAAATATGAGAAACTGAAGTACTCTGTAGCTGCTTTAGTTTTTCAAACATTTATTATCAAGAGTGCTTGAGAAGTAATCCAGTGGCGAGTGTTGTGTGTCACCTGGTGTCTGACATCCCTGGTGGGGGGTGGCATTCTCTGCCACAGTGTCTTAGAAAATGTTATCAAAGGACGCAGGGCACCTGATGTTAGGAAAATTATTTGGAAATGATTTCTAGAAGTCAAGGATTATTATGAATACATAAAAATAACTTTTTGTTAGGAAATGGCAGCAATGTTAAGGATGGGGTATGTTGTACAGCAATTGTCTTCTGATTAAAACGATGAAAATCTTTTTGATACCTTTTCCTGTTTAATACTGCACTGTAAATAGCATATGGAGTTTTTAAAAAAGACAATAGGTACTGAGTTGTATGGCATATTTTGGCAGTGGCATGTTCTTGCTTATATGTGTCTGGTTAAAACCACTGGAGATTTTCATTGTTCCTCACCTTTAATTGGATTAATCAATTTCTGGAGATGGACAGGAGTAGAAAGATGAATATGCATTTCTATAAAGATAGTGTGAAATTGTTCTACATTTTGAATATGTTTTTGCAGTAATGTAGTGGAGGCTTTGGAGCAGTACACTTTAATCCATTTTCATTAGGACTCTGGAGAACTTGATATCAGCTCACTGGGCTTTTGATAATCTGAAGTTTTAAAACATTGCTTTGAATGACAATTTAAAAGAGCAACAAATAACTCTGAACTCCCTACGATCACCTGCTCAAGGCATTTCCATATTCTTTTCTTGTCCTCATGGAAGAGGTATGGACCTGATGTTCACAAGTTTGCCTGAAGCTGTGATTGATATGAAAATTGTTGCACGATGATAATTTGGTGAAAAGCAAATAAAAGCATAGCGGGTGTTACCGAGGGTAAAATAAGCAGATGATGATCAGAGATTAAGGTGAATTAAGCATACAGTGAGGTTTTATTGGTATAGTCAGTGCCTACATGGTCACAATCTTCTTTATAGCCATGAACTCTTCCTGCTTCCCTAAGGAAGTAGGGCAAAAATTGACTTTCAATTCAGGATCATGTTTTAAAGTGGATTACTTTTATGGCAGATGCAAAATCGCAATTTTTAGAATTATGAGTGTCTGAATATCATCCTAAAAAGGTACAGAAGCTGAAATTCCCCCAATAAAAAGCATTGTTTTTCATATTTCCATGATTTGGCTGTCTCCACCTAAGAGCAGAGCTGAACTAGTGGTGAGAAATATAATTAGTGTTGTAAATATGAATCTGTGGAGTTCTCAGAAAATCTTTTTCTCCCTCTGAAATTTGCAATGACTTTTTAGAAAGCTGATTGTTGAATGGAAGACTTTTTTATCAAGTTCTGTTCCAATTATGAGGTCTTGTTAATCTGTGTGCAGTAGCACTAAGTAGGAAGCGATGGTTTGGTTTGTTTTTGTATTTAAAAAACTTTATCCTAAATCAGGATGACATCACAAAATCTTTTAAATCTTTAAAGGGAAAAAAAAAGGCATCTGTCAGATACTTAGCAATTTTTTAAAAAGTTCACTTTTAGCAAAACTTCAATTTGCAGTTATGACAATAGGATGTTTGAAAACATCTGCACAAAAATGCATCAGGGAACATGTTGAATTCTATTTCACATAAATTTTTCAGTTTTGACAAAGTGTCTTTATCTCTTAAAAGAGATGTTTTACCTAAAAATTCTCAGGCAGCAAGAATTAAAGCGATCAGCCCTATAAGGATGACATGTTTGAAAGTCTTTTTACCACATTACTGACAGCCCAGAGAAAGTTTAGGCAAATTTTTGGGTGATCTGCCACATAAAAGTAGTGTCAAATTTGCTGATTTTAGAGTCTAATGCAAATTTTCACAGTTAGATATTCTGTTCATCAATTCCTGGAATTATTTTCATCCAGGCTTGTATTTTACTCCAGTTGAGACAGTTATTTGCCTACACCTCTGCAGCGTGCAGAGCACACTTGCAAAGCTTTAAGAGCAAACCGGAGTTAAACCGTTGGCATAGTGAAACAGAAAATAACAACATAGCAGGGTACAGGATTTGGGCTTTTTTTCCACTTTGAGTATTCAAGAAATTAATCTTCTCAACACATCAAGTTTAACTAATGCAGTGAATCTAATCCTTGTTTTAAAGAAAATTTTAAATGAGGCTGTCTTTCATTGTGGTTCTGGTAATAAAAAATAGTTGCTTTTAAGTGTTGAGCACAAAAGATAAATGTTCTAACCAAATGACAAAAATACATAGTTTTTAGCAAGCATTACGTAATAAAGGAAATGAATATCTATTTTTTCCCAGCTCTAGTTTTTCAAAATTCCCATGTTTGCCTTCTGCAGCATCTAAATAAACAGGGAATAAAATTGAAGTAATAGTTTTCAGTTCCCTTATATTTTGTAAACCTGATTATACTTTTGTAATTTTTTGAATGCTGGAATTATTTTTTTTCCTAGAAGCCCGGTTTTTCTTGTTATTGACTACTATTCAGGTAAACACTGAATTCTGGCTATCTTGTAAATCAGCATGATTTGGTTGTTTTTGCAATGTTTTCTTAATCTTTAGTAGCAAAGTAAAAATTGGTACAGGATTTCTATGGTTAATTGTTGCTTTTTTGGTGGATATCTCAGAAGGAGATGCAAGAAGTTACCTTGCAAGAATTTTCAGGCTCAGGGTTGCATGTTAATACAAGAGGAGAAGTTTCTAACCTAAATGGCAAAATGGTCACAGATGCAGGATTGATCACAAACCTTAAAGTTTACAGTATATCAGCCAAAACAAATTAGAAATTGAAATATACAACAGGGTGAAAAAAGGAGGAAAAAATTAACAGAGCAGTGTGAGTTTTATGATATTTAATCAGCTCCTGTGTATGGCATTTTTTAAAAATATGATTTAATTTAAATGAGTATTTTGTATTACAAATGCTAGAATTATCCTTTCAGCAATAAAAATCATCAATTAGATAGTATAAACCAGGAGTTTAGGCAGTATAAAATTTTATGTAAAAGGTATGTATTTCTTACTGAAGTAGAGTCTATAACTACATTTAAATAAATCTGGATATATGTCTAATATTACTTAAAGGACTTCACCTACAGACAAATAGAATAAATTATTTTTAAGTAAGCTAATATTTTTTAGAGTTCTACTATCACAGGCAGATTCTTTTGATAACAGACATTTAATGAGGTTTGGTTTAGTGGAGGGTCCTGAACAAAAGTGATGCAGCTGCTGGACAAATTCAGTCCCTGATACTGCAGAAATCTGAAACTTCCATGTGGCTTCAGTCCCAAGGTGTTTAGAGTTGGACGCCTTTTCAAAGTGGGGCTGTTGGTTCACAAGCCCAAACTGGGAAAGGGTAATAATCTACTCCTCTGCAATTTTGGCACACACAATAACTGTCAAGAAGGTCTTTCCACAACATAAAGGCTGGAAAATGGTTTTAAGCTGTATACATGCTTCAGACCCCCTTCTAAAACTTCAGACAGAGAATTAATTTTGTGATTGTTGAAAATTTATATAAAACTTTTTATGGTCAACCACACCGTTTATTTGTCCATTCAAAATATTTAACATCAACTTTTCCCAGAAAGTAGTTAATTGTTTCTGATGAGAGGTTTTTATTAAATCTTCTGGCTTTAATTTTGAATCTTTAAGTCCCAAACTCTGGGAACCTCAGAAATAGTTAGAGAGAAAAGAGGAAGAAGTGAAGAGAATTAGAAAATGGAGGAAAATGGAAAATAAGAGAATACCACCACTCTCTTTTCGAAATCAGATGTAAATTTACATTCGGGTCTTAACCTCATCAGACTAATAGATTTATATTTAAACAGGCATTTAGCACAGCAGAAATGTTTTTCCTGTCTAATATATTTATAACCTTGAAAGCCTTTCCCTTATTTTTCTCTTTCCCTTGACCTTTTATCAGAACACACTTTTAAACTGTGAAGTGGTGAATGTCGTACAGCTTTGCTGGAGGCACATTAAGCTCATTCAAAGCACAAATGTTACTGTATAAAGTTCACAAACTTTCATTTATTTTGTATCCAGAAAAGAAAGGTTAAATATTCCTATCTTTTTTTTTTTTTTTTTAAGGCAGTGCTTGGCAGTGACGAGTTGAAAGTCTGCTAAATATAAGTAGGCCTTGAAAACGATGCTCTGGTTGTGAATGAATATCAAACTGCTTGAGAAATAAAAACATTAAATTTCCATGCCTCCAAAACATAATAATTAAATGATTTTTTATTTTAAGAAAATCTGAGATATTGTTTGGCTATGTCTGTGTTGGAACGGTGGATTGGATCAGTGTTACAATAACAGTGATATAAGTACCTGATGAAGTATGGTGGTGTTTTCCACTTTTAACTCTGCCTGGTCCAGTGCTGTGGATGAGTGTTTGCTACCAGTGGAAGACCTTTAGATGCAGTTTTGGGGAAGAGGTTTATTGCTTCATTTCACCCCAAAGAAACCCAGGTCATGCAGTCAGAGGGTGCTGAGTCTGGGACATGGTGTGTGGAAGATTGGGGTGGATGAGACCCTCCTGGTCTCTGCTGAAATGCTCCCCTGACATTCCTTGTGAGTCTCAGTCCTAAAAACCTTGAATTGTGTTTTACTGCTCAAAATTTGGAGATTTTTAGGTCTAAATTCTATTTTAATCTGAATCTCAAGGAAGAATAGGTGTTTAGATTATCCTTCTCCATTGTTCAGACTTCTCATCAGTCAGATCAAAAATACTGTTGAATCTTTGTGTATCCATGCTGGTAAACAAATTGGGCCTTTCTTAGCAATGCATCTGCTGGATAAGAAATTTCCATTGGTATTGGCCTCATTTTTTGTTCTTTTGCACAGACCTTACAGATCCTGATGACTCTGTACGCTGAGTTCCCACCGCTTCCAGGGTGTGGGAAGGGGATCTCCCCGTGGTTGGTGCCTGCTGGAGTGGATTTGAGGATGATCAGAAATGGTTTCCAATACCAAAGCAATAAAGCAGCGTAGGGCCCTGTCTGGAGCTGTTATTCCCCCTTGCCAAAAGCACTGAACAACCGTGTCTGACTGTGTGACAACCTGAATTTCTCATTCCCATTTTATTCTCAAGCTGTTTCCATGTGTAGAATACATAGCACTCAGTCTGACAGGAGGAAGCACAGAGTATTTTTGCATTGCTGGTTTCTTTCGGTCCTTGTCGTCCTTTTAGTGTTTGTCCCTGTGCAGATCCTGGGAGTGAACATCGTCTGTCCTCTGTGAACTTTTCATTTTGGATGTGAGTTAGCAATGACTGGAACTACAGTTTGTAGCTCAGCTACTACAGTTGCTTCTGAGCATCAGTCCTTTTAGTTATTCATGCAGATGCTGTGGAAACAACTATTCTTCTGTTTCTCCTTCTGGCCAAGCCTACAGGGCACTGGGTAGTCTTGACAGCCATGTGGCAGTTTCAGTGTGGAGACTGTCAGTATTCCTCTAACAGTGTCTGTTTTCTGTATATCAAACTGGTCATTTTATTTGAACAATTGGGCTTATTTGACTTATAGATGCAGTAGTTGCTGTAATGAATTCATGAAATATGCATATGATGGACTAGAGGAAGCTATCAAGACTCATACATTTTGCATGGGACTCGCTCACTTTTTTCCCTCTTCCCACAGGTCTCTTCCCTCCTGGATAATGTGGCTTAGTGTGTAAGAGCCTTACATTTTCAATAAACTCTCCTCTTCAGGAGCTTCATTGTTGAGAAGCTTATTTGCATTTTTAAGTGTGGGTGTTAAGGCAGATTTATTCCAAAACTTCAAAGTTCTGAAACCATCAGGAAAAAAAAAAAGTCCTCCAAACTGGAAATAAGGGTTGCAGAGAATGGCTGTTCTACTGTTTGAGGTTTTTCCATGCAGCTCCCACAGCAGTGGGCAGCATCCCAAGCCAGAGTCAGGAAGCAGAAAATTTGCCAGCATGTCTGTTGTGCTTTAAATAAAGCCCCGGGCACGCCCTCTGACCAGAGCCACATCTGGTGAGAGCGGCCGTGCTATTCCCCGGCCCTTCCTCGTGCACCGCCTGTCCTTCACCCTCTCTTCCTAGGCTTTTAGGTTTTCCTGCTCTTTTGTCCAACAGTGAGAAGGAAAACTCGGATCTCTCTCTCTCTCTCCTGGGCTCCAATGCCCCAAGGATGAGGTCACCTTCTCCCGCCTCAGAGCTTCACCCACCAAACACCATGATCCCAGCGTCAGTTGTAGGAAGAATTTGGAGTGTATGGAACACATAGAGTTCTGTGGCATAAAAAGAAAGATGATGAGTGCCCCCTCACTGCATTTGTTCTATGTTTAGCATTTCTGACTTTGTCTCTGGAAGACAGAAATGTCAGGGGGACAGAAGGGACAGTCAGGGCATTTGAAGAACAACTGAAATAAACACAAGGGTAAGAGAGGCTTAGGCTTTGAAATGCTAATTTGAAGGCAGAATGCAATGAAATGTCACATTGCATCCAAACTCGGAGAAAGTTGGATCTTCCTCTCCTGCTTCTTTCATATCTGCACCCAGACACTGGCAGGGAAGAGGGTGTTCATACAAATGACTTTGCTTTGGTGCTGATAAAAGTTCACTCAGAATGGTTGTGTTAGAGCTGCTCTGTGATGGTTGCACACCACAATGATAACAGCCAGCAGAAAACCTTGAAAAACCACATGAGGACTTGCTCCTTCCCTTCTTTGGCAGGCGCTGGCTGATCTGGTCTGTGCATTGTGAGTGCCTCTAATTTCCTCCCTGTGCCAGCGTATGGGAGCTGATGATGTGGATTTAGGTAACCTTGCCCAAGGAAAACCACAGCGCTTCCGGCTAAACTGGCTCTGGGTTTATATTTAGTTTTTATTCCCCCTTTCCCTTGTCTTGCTGTTTGCAGAAGGAAAGGAAAAGAGCTGAAATATTTTAAAGGAGATTTCTGGTGGAGATTTGTTAAGGGCTAACCACACTGCTGTTCTAAACATTTCAGATACTCATTCAGATCCAATGCAGACTGGGAAATGAAAGCAAGTTAAAAAAAAAAAAAAAAAATTAAAACTGAGTTCAATTTTAATGCATTAATTTATCTTGAGGAAAAGCCTTAACATCCCACATCTTAAATTAAAAGAATAATCCTCTGCTTGCTTTACTTTTACAGTGATTATTCTCCATTTCTATGCTTCTTGCAGGTTAAAACTGCATTGCTATAGCAGATTGGTAATTTTAATTCCATAGTATATGTATTTACAATGAGCAACAGTTGGCATTTTAAATCCATGTCTCTCTATCATGTGAGCTATGGAGCTTCAGGCAAAGCTGTGGAGTCCATAGAGCTCTGCAGCATGGGGAGAACTGTTATATTCATCTCTGCACTGTTTGATTTTGGCCTAACTTTAAGAAATATAATAGTCTTGTATATTCAACTGTAATGTGGTATTCCTGCGGACTATGTACGGACCTCAAAAGCTTTCACATGCATTTGCAGCCACCCTGATTGACACAACCAAGAATTATTTATGCTAACGAAGGAGAAATATGAAAGACCCTGCAGAATGTTGGTGTGGCCTTCAGGTTAAAGATCTGATTTTAACATCTCTTACTTGCCGATATGACGTCTCTGTTTATCTGTGTCTTCACTGCAAAGTGGGGAGAGCAATTTTTTCTTACAATTAAATTCCTTCAGAGCGGTGAAGGGGACTTGCTGTGTGGGAGCTCAGAGCAGCCCTGTGGCAGCCCAGGCTTCAGCACGGCGTCTGCAGGGCTTGACACAAGGAGAGCACAGATTTTCGTTTGCTTTTGTATGTACAGTGCTGCCAAATGTGGCTTTGAAGGTACTGTGCTGGTGTTAAGAGGAGCATTGGATGCTGAAGAAAAATTTTGGCTGCTATTAACTTGCCGCGAGATAAGTGACATTAGACGGAGAACAAATATTATTGAACATCAATGAGTGAAGACCCTTATCAGCTTTCTCCTGTCTGTCTTCAGAGTGGACTCAATAGCAGATATTTCCCTTTTATCTCCCCACCCTGTTTTCTGAGCATTTTTGAAGTGCAGATGTTGGAGGGTTTCTGTCTTATGCTAATCTATGGGAATTTCAAAAGTTGACTTATTAAAACCAAGCAAATCCTCTCTTGAATTGCGGGTTTTAATATTTTTCTCTGGCACCTTCCCAAAACAATAGACTTCAAGGACACACCAGGTACTTTCTGTTTACAGGAACATATTTCACTTTTTCAATCAGGCATTGTTTTGTTAGGTTTATGTTGCTCAGCAAATTGCTGCCTGTGAAATGCAAAATGGATTATTTGGTAATTAAAATATTTCAAGTTTATGAGAGAGTTTGAAATCAATAAAATAGCCTTATTTCAGCAGAATGGAACTATATGTCTGATAGAACAGAATCCTGTAAGTTATAGAGCAGTAGAAGTAAAACTAATAAGTGCTTTCCATTTCCTTTGGGACTGTTCTCTACTGGATGGTATATTAGCTACCCAGATTTTTTTCTCCATCTAATTTAAATATCCTAAGAGATGGGCCTTGTAATGTACCTATTATTTCTCATATGCAATTTTAAAAAGTGTCTCTCTCTGCTGGAATCCTTTAATATTACAGCTGTGATTTGCAACATGCCTTAGAATCTGAAATGAAAGCGGGGCAACACTTCATAGTGCTGAGGCTCCTGGACAGACCAGCATCTCTGGCCAAAGGCCAGTAATTCAGGAAGCTCAATAGCAGAGCCAAGGGAAAAGAAACAAGGATTTTTTAGTGCTCTGAGTTAACCTATTCTGAAAGAAAAATGAAAGAGAAATAGGAAAAATAATAATTTTTTAAATATGTTTTTTGTTACCATAGTAATTCTTGTCATTCATTTTATATAAATGTCACCTGCCAGAAATACAGAAACTTGTACTTTGAAGAGAAGAATACTTCCAGGTGTATAATTTTGTCAAGGGTAATGTTAGCGTTTATCATGGCCAAATCTTTGCAACTGATAAATATTGTTCTGTTTCCAGTTTTTTATTTTCCCCTACTGACATTTTTAAGCCAATATCCTGTAAATGTCAGTATTGTTAATTTTACATCTTGGAAAGGTGAAAGGTTAGAGAGTTGTATATTGGGACACAGAAACATCATAGAAACAAATTGAAGTTTAATGAGACTTTGACTAGAGTGCCTTTCAAACTGCTTTATTTAGGTGCAGGTTGTGTGTATGTTCTTTATTTCACTGCACCATTTTTACCCACAGCCCCCTTCCTGTTATGTAATTTCTTGGCTTTGATTATTTTAATAAGGAAATGTGTCTGTAAACCCATGAAAACTGGTCATCAATTGAAACAGCATTGTAAATTTATGTTTCAAGATGATGAAGAAGTTATAGTCAAGTAAACTAATTTTAAAATTACTCTGGGAATTTAAAATTCATCATGGTGTGATCAAAATTGTAGTTCTATTTATCCAATAACAAAGTTGTCCGCAGGGAAAGACTTTTTTGATAATTTGAGAGAATGACATTAATGAATAGAATTGACTATATTTGCATATCAGTCATATTCAGTGAGACAAACCACTAAGTTGCACAAAAGTTTTCTTTCCTTGGTTAAGAATAAACTTTCCCCTGTATCCCTAAGGTTTTCCTCCTTCCTTCTCTCTAGCCTGGCACGACCTTACCCATGGACTACGGCTTCGTGAAGGCTGCTCAGAGACCAAATGTGAAAGCTGCTTGAAGGTGAAATAGACGAACAAACACCCTTAGAAAAACCTGATAAATTATAATTTCTAATGTTGTTGTCATTTTGGAGATGCAGCTGTGGTGGAAAAAATTAAATCCTATTTTGCTTCTTGAGAAACTCCTAACTTTTGTTAGAATAATTTTTGTTGGTCTTTGATGCTAAAAATGGGGCAAAGATCAATTGATGATCATGGCATAAAAACGTGAGCTAGCAAAGAGTTGAAGATTTAATGCAGCAGAAAATTAACAATTTGGAGAATTTTTTTAAGTCCTTTGCCCTAAATAGAATCCTGTAGAGAGATTTAGACTTCCAGGTCTCCTATTAGATGCTGGAAATACTGAAGGCAGTGATGACTAATGAGCAAATAGAGTGAATTAATATGACTGCTGGTTGGGTACAGGTGTGATAGTATTTACAGAGCCTGCACAGGAGAGGAGGAGATTAAAATTTGTGTTACTCGAATTTTGAGTAGTAAACTTGAGTTTACTACTCAAGTTGCAAAGAAAACCAAAGAGAGTTAGCGTCAGCACCGAGGTAAGAGAGGTGCTTCAATAAATGCACAAAGTGTGAATGTTCAGTCAGAGGTCTAAGCCTCAGGGTGAAACAAGCAGCACCTGGACTAGAAATTGGCCATTGGCTTTCTCCATATTTTGAAATTTGGGCAAGAAATGTTGCTCAAAGTATTTCATGAGTTTTACCCAATATCTACAAAAACAAAGCAAAATGTTGTGTTTCTCTTCACAACATTGTGTGGGTTGTTTTACTCATTAAGTTTTTCCTTGCTTTTTTTTTTTTTTTTTTTTTTTTTTTTTTTTTTTTTTTTTTTTTTTTTTAATGCTTATGAATTGTTTAATTTAGGATGTTTAAACATACTACTTAGATGCTTTCCCAGACATGAAACTTTGTCAGACCAAACTGTCTTCTGAAATGCTCCTGCACTCCTAACCCTCTGTTATTTATGTCCTTAACATGATGCTGGTGCCACTTCAGCAGCAGCTGATGGGCAATTCCCAGTACCTTTCCCTCCATTTCTTCTGCTGGCTAATGAGGCCAAGGGAGGGAAACCCAGCACTACTAACGTCTGATGCTTCCCCTGAGAGCTGCCTTGTCATTTCCCTGATTGATAGGAACAGTAGGTGGCTGCCGCTATTTTTCCATGTTTTTTTAACTTATAAATTAATAGGAATACAAATGCTTTGCAGTATTGTTCTGGGGCTACAGGCTCTGGTGAACCTACCAAGAATTAGGATTCTTCTATTAAAAGAAGGATCCCATACCTATCCTCCTACTGAGGAGTCAGTTTTCACATGGGAGAATAATACTCCTGTCTAAATTATCAAAACACATTTTCCTTCTTTTTTCTTCTGAACCTATGTATCAGAAACATGAGCCAGGAAAAAAAAAATCATTTTAATACTGCCAGTCTTATTTCTTATTTCTCTCCCTCCTTTAGATTTAATTCTTGCATTAGGAAAGTTACCAACAAAGGATGAAGAAATGTTTCTAGCTGTTAGCGTGGGATGAGAATATTTCAAACATCACAATGATCAGCATCCTGTGGGAAATAATCTTATCTCTCTCATGTGATTTGATCAGAAAAAGAGCTTGGAAAAAAGGTTTATTTCTGACTAAATGAGGAGACTTGTCTGACCTTTCTGCTTAAAATGTTATTTCAAATCAAATTTATCTATTAAGGAGCTATATTATAGGTTTCAGTGTTTAAGAAAGCTCGAGTATGTACTTGGTATCTTCACGCAGATCTCTCTCAGCTTATCTTCATTCTCTGTCTTCAAGCCATCTGCTCCTTTTCTATGGTCATTGTTTTCCATATTAATTAGTACAGAGTGTCTGCTGACTAAATATGGATTTAAAGACTTAATTCCTCTGTGCCTAACTGCGGGGGGAAAAAAGAAACTAGAAATAAATATAGCAATGCAGTTTGGAATTTGCAATCATTAGTATAAAGCTGTGAATGCACTTCTGGGTGTTTAGGCAGCTTGAATAATTTAGGGCCTTTATATATAGCTGACTTGTCTCATTTGATTTATCTTCTTCACATGGGATTTTGCACTATTTCTGGGTACTTTATTATCCCTATTGTCTCTCACATTCATAATACAGATAGAAACACAGAGCATGAGCAAAAATTTGAGGGAGAGGGTAGCATCTGCTTACCCTCAGTTGATTTAGCGGTAAGTGGTATGTAAGCACATTTAGCCTTTCCCATCAAACATGAAATTCAAGCTCTGCGAGGCACCAGGACCTACTTTTTTCTTTCACATTTCAGCCTGCAATTTCTCAATTTTTTTCCCCAACATTTTCAAATGAGCAGCATTGATGATCACTAAAGGTACAGCTCTATTTTAAAATAAATCCTTTCTGTCGGTTCTTGTGGTGGTTTTCTCAAAGGTATTTTGCTCCTCACAGCACATTTTCTGTGTGAAAATGAAAGGCAGTGTTTGAGTTGTGTGAAAACTTTTCACCTCCTCTGTCATGTGAAAATTATTAGCCATTTCTCTGCTGAAACCTCTCTTATTTGCAGAGAAGCTGCTATGTTGACTCTAACACTGTCTAACACATACTAATAGTCTGTGTTGCCCTTGCAGGTCCTGCTGCAGGAGGGTTGTACTTTTGAAGTAGCTACTGAAGGACATAGACCTGGCGCAGTAGGGCCAAGAGAGCTGGTCCAGATGCAAACAGACATTTGATTCATTCTAGTTTTTGTGGGTTTGGTCTCTTGCTTTATTTTGTGATCGCAGTAAAACGTGCCCTGAGTGTTCACCCTCGTGCTTCAGCACTGTCAAAGACACAGCACTGGAAAGCTGCTGGTGGTTTCTCCAGTACAGGGAACACCTGCACAGCCATGCGTGGTTCTTTTTTCCTCCATATTTGCTGAGATTTCCTAAAGTGTATGAGACGGTCATAAGAACAGGGGGTACTCTGGGGAACAATTTGCATTTTTTCCTTCTGATACCAGCACAATATCCATGAGGGCTCTTGCTCTCTGATTCTTCATAACTCTCACAACCGCATTTCTCCATTGGCGAGGTATTTCTGTGGAGAAGTGCTCTCTGTGCTGGGGATTGACTCTGATATCCTTTGGCTGATAGATCCCATTGGAGGGGTGAGCAGTTTGACTGTGGAGTGGAATGTACTGAGAAAATGTAAAATTAGAAGTCGTACCATGCAAACCTGGAAAACTGTCTTTCTTCTGCATGGTTGTGTGTGTACCCAGTGCAAAACACACAACATTTAGAAATCTAATGTGGAGGCTTCTCCAAACTGTATTTTGTGAATTATTTGAGTGAGGAAGCACAAGTCAGTTTTACCTCTTACATCTACTTTATGATTCTATCTTTTGTAGACTATATTTTGTTATATGTACTATTGCATATTCCAATCTAGCAAAATTGCTATATGCAATTGAAAGCTCATATAGTTAAGTATTGAAACAAAGTTTCACTCTACTTCTAATACCTAATAGGTGTTGCAAATGCCTCATGTATCAATATAAAACTGAATATTTGGTCCCCTCGAGCACTCTTCCAGTCTTAAAAAAGCCTGTATTTGAAATATTGTAATTAAAAATGTACTTTGATTTCAGTAGCACGCAGTTGCTAAATGTTCCTCTTTAAAACCCAAGTTCTTCCATTCACTTACAGTTGCTAGTATTCAGTGACAAAGTGATCATCATGATTGTAATTAAATATTTATCATACAGTTCTCTTTTGTCATTTAGATGTTACAAGGCAGGCAAAGATATACTTTAAAGGCTGAATAGTAAGCTATATTATGATAGTATATCAGGCAAATGAGTGTTTGATGGGCTGTGTTAACGTGAGCTAAAAATAAAATCCCATCTGTTCACCTTTCAAACTGCATCAAGACTCTGCATATGGGTTGCGGAATAATTTAATGAAACACAAATGAAAATATGTTTATTTCCATCTTGCCGAAACAAGTGAAACAGGCAACTTGTTAGTAAAGATGTTTTAACAAGCAGAGAATTGTGTGCTTATGGCTTTTCTGGAATATAGTAGCGCTGCCATCATTTAAAATCATAAATGAGTAGATGTAGAAACAGAGACTCACTGAAGACACTGTCTCTAATAATCATATACAGCTCAGATCTTGATTACTGGTGCCAAGAGTTTGAATTGTTTGCACAATTAGGGATGCGCCCCATTGGCGTCAGACTTGCAGAATGCGTTGTGTATTGTGATCTTCGGGAACACTATTTTTTAGCGTTCAGTTTTTTTATAATTGAACGAGTTCTCCTACTGTATTGGTTGACTCTATAGGGAAACCTTAGAGCCATGTGCTGATTTACCCTATCCAATGACCCGTCCCATAAAAATAAGCTGTTTGAAGGTATGGGGTGTGCTCTGTACCATGGCTGGTTGCTGTACAAGAGAGGGAGATCAATGGGGGCACTGCTGCCTCTGAGTTCTTGCTGATAGTGGTGTAAGTCAAAGCCACTGGAGCAACAATCATTTTTGTGTGCTCAGGACTTTTGAATGTGCTGCCTATTTTAATAATTGTAGTGGAATGATTTTTTTCTGCTTTTTCAGGTAATTATATCTTTGATGTTGATGCAGTTGTATTCATCTCGCTGCTCTGTTGTGCTACAGGCCCTTGTAAATTCTGTCTGTCGCCTTTACCAAACATTTCCTATTGCTTTGTCTTTATCTTCAAAGCTCAGCCATTTCTAGTGACTTCAAATCACAGATCTCCATCTGTTGCTGGTTTTTTAAACCAAAATTAAAAGACGCTGTGTAATCTGTTAACTGCATTTGAAGGGTATGAGATGGTTTGTTTTCGAAGTAGTTCTGGGACCTAATCCTGAAATTAGAAGTTTATTTACCACATGTAGGTATCTTACAGATAAGGAAAGACTTAGCAAGGCAGGGCCAGATAGGAGGAGTTCATTTAGCTACTGAAAAGAGCAAAAACAAAGTATGAAAAGTCAGGAGGACATGAGCTCAGAGAAGCTGGGTAAGATGTGCCTTAAGGTTCAGGCTACAGGGGCACCTCTGGCTACATTACATCTAGTTCCTTGACAGAAAAAGAATTCCTGTGTTGTTCTTAGAAGAAAATCTGCATGCGAGTTTACACTGTGCTTCACCAGAGCCCCAGGAGAATGGCACTGGTAGGAGTGCCACAGGCTGTATGAGGCCACATGCTCGACTTGGTGGCTGCTGTCAGTATTTTTTTTAAAAAGGTATCCTGAACATGCAGCTCAGAAGGGGTGGGTGGGTGCATGCAAGTGTGTGTGTATATATATATTTATATATATATATATATAAATCATAGCATTTGCTTTGGTTAAACAGATTGGTTTCCCAAATAGCTGAGATGTGTTACAACAGCCCTGGAAATGAACGCCACTTCCAAAAGCCTTATGTTAGAGAGGCAAAAACTGCCTGACTTGTCATCTTTTCCGGGTCCCAAAAACCTCTGAAGCAGGTTGACAGGAAATGTTGAGCAATTGCTTTCTGTCAGTCTTCAATGGAAATATTTTTCTTTTGTCTTTTTCTATTTTTAATTAAAAAAAGACTTATCCAAGCATTATTCTTAGATGTGTGAGGGTACCTAAATATAGGGTGAAAAGTACATAGTTTTTTCATCTCCCCCCCAAAGATCTTATTTAAAAGACATTTTCCAAAATCAAAGTATTTTCTTGGAAAATTTTGAAGAAAAGAAAAACTTTGATTTGACATGAAAAAATAGTAATGCTTTATTCTTTGACTTCTGTCCAACTCTAATTTTATGAAACTTAGTGATGAAAGATCTCTGAAGAATAATGAATGTTTTTCAACCAACTCCTGTTAAAACATCATTCTATTTTGCTTGTACTTGCCATGCTTAAAATGCCATGGGCATAAACAGGTAGAGTAATTTGCATGAATTTCTGAATTCTGTCTCTGCTCTTTAAAAGGTTATAAAAATAATCAAAATACATTAGCTAAAATCCCAAATTCATAAGTGACTAGATGGGAATCGAGAGCACTTATTTGGTTACCATATGCACACAGATGTGAAGTGAGAGTCAGCATCTACTCATGTGAAACAACTGTTCTTTTTATTTTCATTTTTAATTTGATGTAATATTTGTATTTTCCCAATTGATGTGGTAGATTTCCATTATCTGTGGTTACCCACTGTTCACAGTACATTTTGCTTGTAGACTTCTTGATTCTCCTTAGGTGAAAACCAAGAAGTGAGGGCCAATAACAATATTCCTGAAATTCTCCATAAAGTATTCCCACCCAAGAATTTGGGAGCTTCATTGTGTCTTTACTGTGGTATCTTTCCATAACCAAGCTTCAGGAAAATCAGCTCAAGTGTGTTGGCATGTCACAGTAATCACTGAAAATGCAAACAACTTTTATCGACCACCTTGTGGCTTTACAGAGAAATTTAGTCAGATATTTGAATCTCAAACTCCAGTTATAGATCGTTAGTTGTTTAGTATTCGTTAGAGGATTCCAGATGCCAATACAGATTGCCACCAGGAAATGCCGAGTATTTCAAGTTTTGAAAGTTGGTGTGGACCGATTTAATGATATGAGTAAGTAAATCTGCTCCTGGAAGAGTTGCATTGCTGTCCAGTGGGGGAAGGAACGGGAAGCTCATGAGAGGTGCTTCTTCTCATGATCTCTTCTGTGTTGATACTGAATATCGTAGTATTGATATGGTTTCTTTTATGGAAAAGCTTTTAGGCAAAGATTTTCTTTTCTAGAAAAGGTTTGCTGTGATTTGGTGCCCTTTTATGGCCCCCCCCATACAAGCCACTACATCACTGCTGCCCTCAGAAACGACTGCCTGCATTTTTTAATACATTTAGAAGTAGGCAGAGCAAGGCAATCCAAAGGTGCTGATGTGACCAAAACATATTTATGGTGGTGTTCTTCTCTAATGACCACTGTAATGCAAGGTCAGTGCATGTGTTATTCATCAGGTACACTACAAGGGAATTTTAATACACTTTTTTGCAAGTAGAAAGCCCAAGTTTCCTCTTTACGTTTCCTTTCCTCTTTCCCTCTTATTTCCCCAACAGCTTGCCTGTTAAGAAATCTTTATGAATGAAGCCTGTTCATCATTTGTATTACTCTTTCCCATTGTTCCCATGAGGTACAATGTTATATTAAATGAGTATGCTGTTCCAAACACTACTGATGATTTTGAAATTGGAAAGGTTTTGGATTTTACACTTAAAAGTTTAGGTAAAGACCTTAAAGATTTCTTTTCTTCTTGAGATACATCCAGGAAGAATCTTTTTCCCCCCTTCATTCTCCTTTTCCCTTCTCTTCATGATTTCACAGTTAGAAAGATAATTCACTTAATGATTTTTTTTCTTCAGATCTAGGACAATTTCCTCTTCATTTTACTTTTTGATACTGCTGCTGCTCATCTGTGTTTCCTGACCCCTCAGGGGCTGTATGCTAAGCTTCCCTTGCCAGTACTGATGCTTGTTAACGCACTGGACTGAGAGTATGCAGAATAAAATAGATGTTAATAGATGTGTAGGCTCCCAGAGGTCTTGCTGCTCCCCCTCTCTGGCACGGAAGACACCCTGTCTGCATGGCTGATCCTTTTCCTTCCCCTGAAACAACCAGTCTGCAAAATCATGAGGAAAATGCACAACTTTGCATAGAGGAACATCTGTTAAATTCTTTCCTTACCCATCATGTGCATGAATAAAAATTAGCTGAAAACAGGCAATAAGTTGTCCTTGAAATTGAACAACCTAATTTTATTTTTACATACTTTAACAGTGTGTTTCTCCTCAAATGCTGGAGCCAGTGGTAGATATTTGTCTCGGTCAAAACTGAGTTAAATCGTGGCCGTCCAGGACCTGAAGGGAGCCTATAACAAACATGGAGAGGGATTGTTTACATGGGCATGTAGTGACAGAACAAGGGAGAATAGCTTCAAGCTGAAAGAAGGTTTAGATTAGATACATGGAAAAAAATTCTTTCCTCTGAAGGTGGTGAGACCCTGGCACAGGCTGCCCAGAGAAGCTGTGACTGCCCCATCTCTGGAAGTGTCCAAGGCCAGGTTGGACAGGGCTTGGAGCAACCTGGGACAGTGGAAGGTGTCCCCGCCCATGGCAGGGGGTGGAACTGGATGAGTTTTAAGATCCCTTCCAGCCCAAACCATTCTGTGATTCTAGGATTGGTAACAGTGAATATTCATTAACATTTTTGACTTTTACGATTCTATACTTGAGGACATGGTTAATGGTGAACACAGTCGTGGTGCTGGGTTGATGATTGGACTTGGTGATCTTAGAAGACTTTTCCAACGATTCTATGATCTTCCAGTTTGTGTCCTGTCTGCTGTCACTTGTAACACAGGAGTCAGTTATTCAGGATATACAGTGGTCCATCTTTGCAGTTGATTTTTACACTACAATGGACTGTGAGAAACTGAACTGGAAGTTTATGGGATGTACGCACAGATTTTTTGTTGTGCAGCTTAATAGCACTAAACAATGTAGTTTAAAGGTAGGTCTGGGTTTCTTTATATGACACCTTCAGCAGAAAAATCAGCAATTTCTATGCTAAAGACCTAGGTTAAAGAAATCAGTTGCTATTGAAGGGAATACCAAAAACTCATTCAAAATTGCCAGCAGAGCTCAGTGCTCTGTTGTATCGTTAATTAGCAAATACAAACTCTAGAGAAGACTAATTCAAGAATATGACAAGGGATGTGAAAATAAAATCTCTCCAGGAGTCTCCCAAGGCAAAAATGAAAAAAGTAATTTTATTCACAGTTGCCACCAGGCAGTAGTTTGTATCCATCCATAAATGCAGCTGGATATAGGCTGCCTTGGGATGCTTTATTCTGGGAGCAAGGATCAATACAAAGCTGTGCTGAGTCCCAGGTGAGTGTCAGGGCTGCAGGAGCAGCTCGTGCTTCCACTGATGCCCTTTTTCAGACTTTCAGATTTCCAAACACTGGCCTGGCCTCAGTAGGCAGGTGAGCAGTGTTCCACTTGCACTGACAATAGCAGTGTAAAAAGAGAAATATTGTTCATTGTTGTCCCCATATGTCTTGGCAGATCTCCTGTTTGCTTTGATACCAAGGTAGTGCAGCTGCACATCCTACGTGAATTTACATCTAGGGCAGCTTTGCCCTTCGAATGTGAGCGTGATGAACTGAGCTCTGTGATGTGTAATAATGTATTTTGTTTTTCTCACAGTACCTGCCTTGAGAAGTGTACAGTTTGGAGTGTGCATCCTAAATCAAACACTTATGAAACCTTCTTATTCGATGAATGGATACTTTCCTAGTTTATTACACATCATCTCAGCAATAAGGTAGAGATTTTATTGAATGTATACATTAACTTACTTGAAAAATATGCATGCAAATGTTGCTCCCATTTGTCTTCCAGAAGGCAATTAATGTCTCTCTTCCTCTAGGACAGGTAGCCTAGTGGAACATAAAAATAATTAATGCCTTGGAAGCACTATCTCATGGAATCTTATGTTTGTTTTATTTAAGGGAAAACATTTCTACCACAGGTTAAAAAAATCAGGCTAAGATTTGTGTTCCCTGGAGATAATTCAGGTGCTTTAGCAGAATCTGTTTGCATTTCTCTCTGAGGAAAGGCTGGTACTGCTGCTCCATGCAGTGACAGGGATTTTGGACAATATCAGTATGTCATAACTTGTGACATTAGTGCAGGTTCCCACATATCCTTCTCCGTTCCCCAAAATGTTTCTTGGACAGTATGCTCTCAAAAGATCTAGGCTTCTCCAAAGCTGAAACTTTGTACTAGGGAATCCTGGAAAGTATTCTTCTTCATGTTGGTGTATTTAAAAGAAGGGTTTTGTTCCATTTTGAAGGCACAATAAACAGTCTAGGTAATGATATTCCAACCAGTAGTTTCTTTTGTGTGAGTGTCTGGTTGCACTTGACTCTTTGCTCCAGTCTGGTGCTTCCATTCGTGATTCAGTTGAAAATACCTTACTGGAAAGAAAGTGTTATGTACACCAGTTGTGAGGGAAAAAGGGAGCTAATTCTGCTTGAGAGTAAAAATATCAGTGTGCATCTCTGTCTGAAAGGTCACTTTTGGAGCTCCCCTGCTTTGGGTGTACATTATGAATACATCACAATATCTGGTGTAGGGGAGGGTAGGTGGGCATTGTGGTTGGAGATGCACAGATCTAATACTCAGCTGCTGTGTATTTGCCCCAGAATTACTCTGCCTGCAGTAAAGCAGGAGCAGCATCCCCCAGGCAATGCATAGTCAGCTCTTTAATTTGGGTGTAACTTAGAGTTGTCTAAATAGAATCCATATTTATGCTTTAAACAGAGAGGAATGCTAAGGGAACTACTTGGGGCACTCTAAGCTTAGTTGTAAAACTGCCAAATTAATTTTGTATCTGACATATTACATTTTGAGTGTCTGGTCTGGTCTGTCAACAGACTAAATTCTATTCTAATGCAAATGAAAATCAAATGGAACTAACCAAACACCAGAATGCTTTTGTCTCGTTTTCCTCTGACTCTCTTATACCTCATTCTAGGGGTGATTCTTGCAGGTTTAATAATGGATTTGGTTCCAGGGAATGTTTCTGTTGTAAAATAGAACCTTTATTCATCCTCAGCTGGAAAACATCTCGCAGGCTTAAAGTCATTAGTGTAGATAAATCCAAATCACACCTGTGAGGTGTTCTCTGTGCTCTGCAGTCCTTCTCTGCAGCCCCTTTTGTGCCCTCCATATTAAACGATTAGATCCAAAAAGAGAAGGAAGGAGGAATCTATACTAGAGAAACATCTGCTAAAGTGGTTCTGAAGTTGTCCAGACCAACATATAAAAATGTCTGAGAGCATCTTTGATGTGAAAGATGTACCTCACGTAGGTGTTTAACAGAGTTTGGTGACCTTGTGCTGGGGCAGGCTGGGTCAGTGCATGGAGCGATGCTCTTTGCTCTGCTTCTTTCTCAGAAAGACAAAAAAAACCCCCACAAAAAACCCTATAGTAACAGATGGTGAAAAAAGGTAGAGAAATATTTAGTAGAGAAACATGAGCTATTTACAAAAGGAATACAGATAATGACTTGTTAAGTCACGAGTATGTTTTTATCCTGTTACTTGTTTCAACCATATAAACATCTGGCAGAAACAAGTCTGTTCAGTGCCCTGACAGTGCCCAGTCTGAAACTTAACCTGAGCTCCAAGGCCCTAACACAGCAAAAATTAAGATTAAAATTATGTCTGTTTTTCTCTGAATTCACAGTGATGTCAGACACTGGTTTTATGAGTAAAAAATATTTAGCAGCAGAACAAATATGGTTTGGACTCCTAGGAAAAATTATCTTGGGGATCCTGCAGAAAATCTATGAAATCCAGTATTTATATATATATGTAAAAAAAAGTTATTGTTGACACCCATTGTGAGTAATGCTAATCATATGCTAGTTATAGCAAAAAATGTAAATTAATATTAAATAAATCAATAGAAATAAACGAAATTACATTCTAATTATAGCAATAAAAATACTTGTGACATGATGTGTAAAAGGTATTAAAATCCCCACCCAAAATCTGAACATGTAGGATTGTATGTGAACCTATGCCTGCAAAGGTACAACTCTCAGTGCTGAAGAAAAACATTTTAAATATATCTTACACATGTAAATTTAGTCTGAAGACTGTAATATATAAGCTGCCAAATGATGTGAAGAATTGGCTGCCGTAGATGCTGGAAACAAAGCAAAATGGATGTGCCGAAGTCGTAAGAATAGCAATAGCCACAAGGACAGGATGTGATAAATCCATAGGGATCAATGTTTCTGCTGAAAATGAGCTCAGCTCAGAATGCAGTGTGGTGTCCTGAAACAGGTTTCATTTTTTATTGTTTTTAGGCAATCCCTCCTTGTTTACTATGACTGAATTAAGTGCACTGTGCATTGGAAGTTCTTTGAATACATTTAGCCCAAAAAAGTTTAGGACAAGTTAATGATGATTTTTTTCCTGTGACAAATCTGTGGTAAAGAGCTTGTAATGAATGTATAAAGAAACGAGAGCCAAGATAAATTTGCAAGACAAGAGTCTAAAAAGCCCAAGATGTGCAAAAGAGGAAACATAAAGGAAGTTTTCATATGGTGATTTAACTGTTTAATTTGTGGCCCTCCAATATTTAAGAAGAAGGGCTTTGGAAGCTGTAGAGAGAGGAGGGTGCTGGTTCCTGCCTTAATGCCCATAGAGAATATATTTAGATGCAGAAACCAGATTTAAGCTGGAACAAAACCATAGGTCCAAATGGTGTATATATTCAGGATGTGATTATTTTCCAGTGATGGCTTTAGCTGAAAGGGCAATGATGGGCACATTCAGAAGAAGATTTTGAGAGTTTGCTTCGGAGTGAGAAGCACTGGGTGTGGGGGTGTGGGGGGAGTGGTGATGCTGGGCAAAGTGTCACACTGAGAATGCTTTTCCAAGTTTCCTACTGGTGAAAGCTCTTTCCAGGTCTGCTGGCAGCTTAGGAGGAGCGTGAGTGGCAGGCAGGTGCAGAGACAGAGCAGCACCCAGACACTCTGCGCGGTGCCTGCGGTGAACCGCGCTCCTCCTTCCGTGTCTGTCTCTCTGAGCTCACGCAGACACAGGGTTTTGCTTGAGATGCTGAGCCACTGCAGGCTGGATACTGCTGTTGTGTGCTTCTCCCACAGTGCTGCTGACCTATTTTAATTCCTTGTTCTTCAGAGTATGACTTTGAAATCTGCCATGATGAATCCAAATTAGTGAGACCTGCTGGAAGATTTCACAGCTGGAGTCCTTTGCAGGAAATGCTTTCTCTGAATTATGCTCAGGGAACGAACTTTCAGGTTGCTTTTTTTTCCTTTTTTTTTTTTTCTTCCAGTATGGCTGCTTAAAAATTCAGCTTCAAATGCTCTGTATACAGAAGGATCTGGTGCAACTGCTACAGAGCAGAGATGAATAGATGTAGTCCAAGAAAATCCATAATTCTTAAGATTGAAAGGATCAAGAAAGTAGCCGTACTTCTTATGCAGTTGTTCCTGTAAACTTCAATTCAGCTTCATTCTGAAAGTGAAAAACTTGTGGAAAATAAGAGGTTGAATATATTTTGTAGAAAGACGAATCTTGCTGCTTCAATGGACTCGCAGTTTTTTTGTATTTCCCGTTCCCAAAATCACCAGTCTTGTAAAGGACAAGGGAAGCTCCTCCAGTCAAGCTGCCCAAACAATTCCATGTTACTCCCATGATCAGTCATGCTCTCAAATTGCTGAGTACTTAAGTCTTAGTTGAAGTAAGTAACTTGATTAAAGATGTTCAGGTTAGCCTAGATATTCACATTCCATTTTAGAGGAGTTGCAAATGTACAAATTGAACATAAGACAGCAATTTGGAATCAATTGCATTGTTTAAAAGTTTTATTACACTTATGATGTATGATCAAAACTGTCCTGCAAAACTAAACATTTTAATTATTGGACAGAAAGAGACGCACTTCCTCTAAATGTCGTCTAAC
>VZTA01012015.1:0-45282 GCA_013398855.1 Mohoua ochrocephala
GGTAGCCACTTCAAGGCATCAAGAGGACTGGAATACCTCCCCTATGAAGGCAGGATGAGAAAGTTGGGGTTGTTCAGCCTGGAGAACAGAAGGTTGAGTGGACACTCCATAGCAACTTTCCAGTATCTGAAGGGGGCCTACAGGGAAAGCAAGAGAGGGACTCTTCATCAGGAACTGTAGTGATAGGACAAGGAGTGATGGATACAAACTGAAAGGGAAGAAATTTAGGTTAGATATATAGAAGAAATTATCTGCTTAGAGGATGTTGAGGCACTGGAACAGGTTGAGAAGGTGTGGATGCCCCATTCCTGGAAGTGTTCAAGGCCAGGTTGGATGGGGCATTGAGCAACCTGGTCTAGTGGAAGGTGTCTCTGCTCATGGCAGAGGGGTTGGAACTAGATGATCTTTAAGGTCCCTTTCAACCCTAACCACTCTATGATTCTATGATCTACAACAGCAATGGTGTATGAAACTCCAGAAATGAGGTCCAGGTATTGTTCACTGCATCCAGCAAGGTTTCTACTGCTTCAGTGTGGAATGAATCTTTGGTCTCTGCATGTCAACCAGATGCAAATTCATGATATGGGGAGATTCTTTAAAAAAAAGTGAATCTTCCAAGTATTAATGCCTCTGTATTCAAAGGAGCTGACACTTTTAAAGTAACTAAACCTGAGAATTTCCTAAAATCCACCTACAGTACTGAAATGAGCTGTCCATAGTCTAAATCTCTTGGGTCAGTAACCAAAGCAGCCTGTTAGACCTACATGCATTTAAAATGTGAGAATTTAACATTTGTTGTAGCATTGGTCATTCAGCCTACTTTAATGCCTTTCTGGGATCTAAATGATGCACATTTAGCCTGCTCTCTGTGTGGGGCTGATTTTCACTTCAGTGCATAAAACACTTAATTATAAAATATGTCAAGTTTCCAAACAAGAATCAGACGCTCTCCAGAAATACCTTAGGATTGATTTTGAAGCACTCTAGCAAAGAAAGCAAAAAGTGAACAGCATCTGTCTAGCTCAGAAGGCTGAAATGGGAGAAGATTCTGTAGACACCACAACAAAGGAGATGTTTAAAGAGGGATTTGAAGGGGAATAGTAGAGAAAACTGAGATAATGTTAGGATAGTGCTTTCAAAATGAAGGAAAAGCACAGAAGAAAGCACCTATATGCTTCCATATAGGCAAGACTTACAGTGAGTTTGGAGGGAAGAATCAGCTCACTAACAAACAGGAGATGACAGAGAAGAAAAGGGTATCTTATTAAAGACTTTCAAAGTAGAGTGATGCATGTTGATGTGATACAGAAAAGGCTAGGGGACGAAAGCAAAGAGGCAGGTGACTATTAACTGAAGCCGCAGTGGTTAGAGAAAGTTTTGATGTTCAACTGAACCCTCTTATTCCCATTTCTTAGAGGAAAATATTGCATTAAATACAGGGAAGAAGCACTATAACACAGTAAAAAAGAGACACTTTAAAATTCAAATCTCAGGAAGAAAGACCATGAAAGAGGTTTCCATAGGGTGCCTCCATTCTGATGGAGGGGAAAGAAGAAGTCAAATGAAGGAAGACTCAGCAAATAGTCTGGGTAAGCTGCTGTTCTGGCAGACCCCCAGTTCAAAACAGGGACTGAATAATGGGGAAATGAAGTCCAGAGAGGCTCGTTAACACAAGTACCAAAGAGAAGAGACATCTGCAGCACAGATAGCTCTAAGGACTTTAGGATCCTGCTTGGGGAAGAACTATCATAACCCAAGGGCACAGCTCCCCTACAGGAGCACAGAGTCTCTAAGCTGTAACATAATAGATTAGTTTTAACTGATACTGGGTTTGAACTAATGCTGCTAGGGAAACAAAAGCCAAGCTCTTTTCTAAACATCTGCGTGATGCATATGCGAACATGCAAAAGGATGAACATCACTGAATACTTCACTTTTTGCCTTTAATTGCATAATTTATCTAAAATATTTAATGTATCCTCTGTATTTCCTCATGGAATAAAATGACAATGCAGCTTAGTTAAAAAGGCAAAGTGCGATGTATCTGTATGCACACCAACCCCCCTCCTTATTAATATCTGTTGGTGATTGCCATATGATTCTCAGGATCTGACTTCTTTCTAATTTACTGTATTGTACTGGCAATTTCTTCTGACTTCTTGCACAAGGTTTCTTCCTAAAGAAGTAGTAATAAATAAATAAAAATAAATGTTGAGGCTGTGATCTTGCCTGTCACCTAAAGTATATTCACAACACTGAAGAAGAGCATGGCACGTAGCACACACCCCGCTCCTTTCTATCAGTATCTAAACTAGCCTAGCTGTAGTTTAAAGACAAAGCATCTCTACATTTCACTACAGTGTCTCATCATGATTTGTATTGCAACCGCCATACAGATATACCTCAGTTGTGTCTCTGTCTGGAGCTCCCAGTCTAACTATAAGCTTGCCAACACTTTGGTTGATCTCCTCTGAGGACATTTAACTCAATTGGTATATGGTGGCTGGCATTTCACAGGTGAGCTGAAAGATAAATCGTGCACTCTGGCATTTGTGTATTGAAGATTTCTTTCTACACAGAATGGAAAGTGTGATATTGACTGAACTAACAAAAGACTACTTGAGTTTAGAAAAGATCACAGGAACAGACACTTTCTTGTAACAAAGACACAATTCCTCTTCTCTCTCTAGAGTCTAAGTGTGTGTGTGTATGTGTGCAGGTGTCCACACACCTTTTCTCTTCTCCAGCATTTCCTTTCCTTTGACAATTGAATCTGGAAAGAGGTTGAGTTCGGTTTGGGGTTTTTTCTTAGTAGCTACTACTCCTATTGCTCCATTCATTTTTTAGCAACCTACATAATAAAATACTTATTTATCATTCTGTATGAATGAGCAGAGGTGTTTCAATACTTCTCTGTATTGAATTGCATTTTTTTCTACCCATTTGGACATACTTTCTCCTGCTAAGGGCTTCAGAGAGCTACTCAGCTACAGATTTCTCCTGAACTAAGGCCTTAATTCATTATTAAACACTGTTATGATTATGAAAAGTAATGATATTTGGTATGATATTATAATTAGGCAGCTTGAATAAGTTTCAGTATGCTGCAGAACTGGGGAGAAAACACTGGTCCAAACACAATAAATATTGTTAAGGACAATATCTAAAGCCAGGAAATAAATGCATGAAGAGAATTTACCTTATTTCACACTTTTTACACAAGGTTCTATTTAAAAGGAAGTAAACCCAACTAACTGTTAGATTAACTCCCACAGAATATTGTTTCATCTGTAGCCAGCGATGTATGCCACGCCTGATTACTACCAAAAAATTCTTGGAGAAACCCAGTTCAGAAGTAATCCATATATGCCAAGTGCAGAGAAAGAACTGCCTTTTGCAGGAACTCAGGGAAAAAAAGAGGGTGTATCATATTTGGAAAAAGGGGCAGGCAACTCAGGAAGCATTTAAGGGTGTTGTTAGGTCATGCAGAAACAATATTAGAGGCGAACGCTCAATTAGAACTTAATCTGGCCACTTCTGTACAGGATAATAAAAAATGTGTTTATAAATACATTAACAGCAAAACAAGGGGCAAGGACAATCTCCATTCTTTACTGGATGCAGGGGGGAATACAGTCACCAAAGATGAGGAAAAGGATGAGGTACTTAATACTTTCTTTGTCTCAGTTTTCAAGAATAAGACAGGTGATCCTCAAAACAACTGGCCTCCTGAACTGGTAGACAGGGATGGAGAGCAGAACAGCCTCCTGGAATCCAGGAGGAAGCAGTTAGTGACCTGCTGAGACATTCAGATGCTCACAAATCTACGGGACCAGATGGGCTCCATCCTAGGGTGAGGAGGGAGCTGGCAGAAGAGCTCATCAAGCCACTCTTCATTTATCAGCAGCCCTAGCTAACCAGGAAGGTCCCAGATGACTAGAAACTGGACAATGTTACGCCCATCCACAAGAAGAGCTGGAAGGAGGATCCAGGAAACCTGGATCCTGGCAAGGTTATGGAACAGATCATCTTAAGTGTGATCACATGGCATCTACAGGACAGCCAAGGGATCAGGCCCAGCTAGCATGGAATTGGGAGGGGCAGGTCCTGTCTGACCAACCTGATCTCCTTTTATGACCGGGTGACCCACCTGGTGGATGTGGGGAAGGCTGTGTCTACCTGGACTTCAGCAAAGCCTCTGACACTGTCTCCCAAACCATAGTCCTGGAAAGGCTGGCAGCCCATGCCTTGGACAGGTTCACTCTTCACTGGGTTAAGAACTGGCTGGAGGGCCGAGCCCAGAGAGTGGTGGTGAATGGCGCCACATCCAATTGGTGGCCAGTCACTGGTGATGTCGCCCAGGGACCAATGTTGGGCCCAGTCCTGTTTAATACCTTTACTGATGATCTGGATGAGGGGATCAAGTCTACCATTGGTAAATTTGCAGATGACACCGAGTTGGGTGAGAGTGTTGATCTGCTGAATGGTAGGAGGGAGCTAGACAGGCTGGATCAAAGGGCTGAATACAACAACATGAGGTTTAACAAGTCCAAGTGCCAGGTCCTGCACTTTGGCCACAACAACCCCCTGCAGTACTACAGGCTGGGGACAGAGTGGCTGGACAATGGCCAGGCAAAAAGGGACCTAGAGGTACTGACCGACAGCAGCTGAACATGAGCCGGTGTGTGCCCAGGTGGCCAAGAAGGCCAATGGCATCCTGGCCTGCATCAGGAATAGTGTGGCCAGCAGGACCAGGGAAATAATTTCTTCCCCTGTACTCAGCACTGGTGAGGCCACACCTTGAGTCCTGTGTCCAGTTCCGGGCCTCTGAATTTAGTAAGGGTGTTGAAATGCTGGACCAAGTGCAGAGAAGGGCAACAAGGCTGGTGAAGGGGCTGGAGCACAAGTCTTATGAGGAGTGTTTGAGGGAGCTGGGGTTATTTAGCCTGAAGAAAAGGAGGCTCAGGGGAGACCTTATCACTCTCTACAGCTGCCTGAAAGGAGGTTGTAGCCAGGTGGAGGCCAGTCTTGTCTCCCAGGCAGCCAGTGACAGGACAAGAGGACACAGTTGTAAGCTGCACCAGGGGAGGTTTAGGTTGGACATTAGGAATTTCTTCACAGAAAGGGTGATTGAGCATTGGAACGGGCTGCCCAGAGAGGCGGCGGAGTCACGGTCCCTGGAGGTGTTTAAAAAAAGACTGGATGTGGCACTCAGTGCCATGGTCTGACAAGGCAGTGTTAGGTCATAGGTTGGACCCAATGATCTCAAAGGTCTTTTCCAACCTAGTTGATTCTGTGATTCTGTAATGCTGCAACAAAATTCCCACAAGGATTACAAAGCAACAAGCTTTTTCAGCAACAAAAGGATATACACAATGCTTCTATTATACCTACTACTTCCCAAATGCTGAAAATATTGGTAAGACTTACTTTAGTAAACAATGTGTAAAATTAAGAACCTGTATGATTTTACATTTTGTTGCTAAAGTGATGCCTTTCAAAGAGATGAAGTAAAGAATTTCTCTCATTCTCACTGAAACATCATGCTTTCAAGATATCATAGTTCCTAAATGTTGAAGCTATATTTATAAACAAGGTGAAACAATTCTACAGAACAGGCAAGGAGGCAAATTCTCAGTTTCAGCAGCTAACAGATATAGCTCCCTATCTCCTTGTTAATTCTACTCAATATTGCACGATTCATGTTTTCTAACAAATGAATAGCAGTTTTTATACCCAAGACTTTATCTGATTCCTGAAGTTTTGAATTTCCAAACTTGCAGGACATTCACGAATAAAACTGGGAAAACTGAAGACATATTTTAAAAAAAGAGGGAAAAGAACATTGGTTTTTTTTATTCTGTGCAGATATCGCATTTGATCTTCAGAATTAATTTTGCGCTACAGAGAATCAGCCTGAGTAGCAGGCACAGGTGATTTAGGCAATTCAGTCTTTATTACTGGATCATTAATGTTCCTGAGAAGTCCATAGTTAGAACTGAATTCAGCTGCCTAGGAGTCATATAAGAAGTGTGGGAAAACTTGACTTTCTATCATAATAAATAAATAAATAAATAGCCAACAAAAGCTCAGTATATCCAACTGGAGTCTTTTAGATTCAGCTTGGGTCTCCCTCTCTGACTTTTCCATAACAATTTCCTTACTCAATACAGAAAAAAAAGATATAAACAAAGCAGATGTGTTTATGTGCATGTTAACCAAATGGTTCATGTCATTCCTGTTACAATGTCAGCACTTACTGAAATTGTTGATATGTGTATGTGTGTAAGACAGACAACATCGCCGAATACATGGTTGATATTTGGTAAGTAGGGCAGTTAGTGAAACTGGAACAGACACTCTGCTCTCATTTTCAATCTGGGCTATACCAAGAGAATTAGAAGGGTTAAGCGATGGTTAAATCAGGGCAGAATTTGACCCCAAGGATGTTAAAAAGCTGAAACTGTAATCACCATTTTGTTACATACAGCTTTAAACACAGTCCTTATACAACGCCACAGTGCCAATCCACAAGGCAATTACCTGTATGTTCACTTCAAATTTAAATGCAACATTGCAACAGCCCTGTGATGAAGATAGAACACGTAATACTTTTTCCCAGACTCAACCTTTTTTCTACTTTTGTACCGCATAACACCTAAAGACACATAAGGCAAGTAGCGAAGTCACATGGGTGGAGCCCCTAACTCTTCTAAAACAACAAGCTTGACACCCCTGCTCCAATTAACGTAAGTTAAGGAAAAGGATCACAGTACCAGAGCTCCTCCTGGAATTTATGAAAGGATCCACACTGCCATTTGCAATTTCATAAGGCTTAAAAGAGCAAAAGCTAGGATTACAGATGTTCTCCCTTCTCTTTTTTTTTCTGTCCCTGTAGTGCGTTCGCAACAAACTTCTGAAGCCAGAGTGCAAAAAAAACCCCTCTTCTCCAGCCTCCTCCCACTTCTCACCTCCAAAGAGGCATGCTGGAATGGATTTTCTCCTCCCTCCCTTTTAGACATTTACTAAAATACAACGTCAAAACTGTTTCCATCATTCCCTTTTTTTCTGGTGTTACTGTGGGTCCTATGAGATCAGGTGTAGAGAAGGAACAACTTCTAAATTATACATCTTCTTGGGAGAAAAGAGGGAGGAAAGTCATTAAAGAAGACAGGAGCAAAAGGCTTCCAATTCAAAAGTAAGCCAGGTAGGAAAATGGTGGAAAGACAGAAAATCAGAGGGCAGGGGAAAAAGAGAAAATGCCCAAATGCTACTTACACACACACACACGCATATGGTTAATAGGCTAATAGTCTATTAATTGAGGTGAACAGCTAATCCCAGTTCTTAAGCTTCTACTAAATATCTTAACATGAAAACTTATCTGGCGGAAGAGAAGGTTTCCTTTCCTGATTATATACCAATCTTTATAAGCAGTTGTATGTTTCGGCATCTCCAACTCTACATAATGTAAACCTACTCCTGGGCACATAATCTCAGTTTCTGTTCTTGTGATCAAAGCCTTCCTGATGCAATCTAAGAAGCACTTCAACTCATTATCAGTCATGACTGGGTACAATGAAAAAGCAAGTACACATTCTAGTAGGTACAGCCCGAGAAAGCTTTTGAATTTGCTGGGAGTGAGAGGATATTGTTCACCTTGTGTTCTCAGTAAATTATATACTTGCCTCAATACAGGGAAAATAGGCCTTTAGAGGCACTTCCACCAATTCATCAAAACGGAGCACTGAAAATGGCAACTGGATGTATCGGTACAGAAGATGAGAGCAATAGTACCTGACAGTTTGCACAATTCTGGGTCATGGTACAGATTTCATTTGGCTTCCTCTGCCTGTAGTCCATGGAGTTATATGCAGGAACACCTTTCCTCAGCCTAAATCACACAAGATCACTGTGGCATCCAATACAGATGCAATATATGACTGCAACAGTGTCTTCCTGTGAACTCAGGCATTTCATGAGTTTTAAAAAAGCACTGAAAAACTCAACAATCTGACCTGTGTTCCACATTTTGCCTGGATACGATACACATCCTTTTCTTTTCCCCGGCATGACACACTAAGATTACTGTCGCTTGACAAAGAAACCAGTGACTGACACTGCAGGTTCCACATTCTTTCACAAAAGTCTCTTCAAACTGAAATATTTTCTTGTCATGCATTTTTGAACTCTGATCATCATAAACCGCTCATAGCTGAGCAACACAATGTACTTTTAACCTTGCATCCTGGTTTAGCATATTCTGTATGGTGTGCCTTGATTCTGAGAGAAATTGAACTTATACTTGAGTCTGGGAAAATGGATTATTTTGGCAGCACTATGCTTCAGACAATTCAAAAGGTGACGTGACCGTTCACTTTGCAAGGACTTTTCCAATATTGTAACATCTCACTCCTCCCACACATTTTATTAAGCAATAATACTGATCAAATAGTAAAAGAATACTCTATTTCATTTCTATTTCAAAACATGTTTTCTGCTTATGTGTTTATTCTCTTTTCGGGCATGTCTACCACAACTTGTAATGAAGTGTACAAGTACACATTTCTTACCACGAATACAAGTCAATCTGCAAAACATATTTTGAATTAATAAACTTGAGTGATTGCAATTAGGACACCTATACTCTGCTGCATCTGTTAAGAAATACATGCCATGCAAATTATGCATCTACAAGGGATTCCCCTAACACAGGATGTATTTCATCTTTCTGTGCCTGATTTTATAAACAGCTCAGAGCAGCTAACACTGAAAAAAAAATGCCAGCAGGCAGTCAGATAGTCCAATGAATAAATGGTATATCTTACTTGCATAAGTGCTACTGGCCAAGAAGTGTTTGCCAACATCAAACAACAACATTTTCGAAGGCAAACAATCAGCTGGCCAATGTAGTAAGAAATAATTCACTGAATAAAGTATTTACTGTAAATTATTCTCTAACACAAATAAGTTGTTCAGTTTTGATCTGTAAAAGCATATTCTATATTCCACAGTTATATGAAGTTACTGATAATTGCAACTTATATTGCTAACCCACTTTGAATCACCCCAATGTGATTTATTCTAACACTGCATTGCAATTTGAAAAAAAAAACCAAACAGATAAAAGAGTCTATAATCTATCCACTTTTAACAATTTCTTCATTGTCACAAACATACAGAATCCCCAAATACCACATTTTATATTCAGTTCTCTGAGTTAGTTTAAACCTACATAAAATCACGAGTAGGCAGAAGCTCCCTATTGTCTGTGCCCCGAGAAGGTACATTGTTTATTCCACAAGTGCATGAAACAGTTGCAATCGTGAAATGTGGAACAGCTCCAGTGGTTTGCAAGAAATGTTTGAAATACTAATGTGCAGGGCTTCATTCTTCCAAGCTGAGAGATGTGTACACTGTGCACGCACACACCCCAATAAACTCTTCTATGACAGGCATTCCATACACCGTTGTATGCGTCTCAATAGTAAACACATGTCTGGGTTACATGATCGTGTTGCTTGGTTCTGCAATACTTTACACTGTGTAAAAAAAAAAAAATAGGATTGTTCCTGGCATGTACATTGTGGCTGTGATATAGTAGTTAAAATATACCAATAGCTATAGACATAAAAGACTCTATTAAAGTAAAATCACATGCTTACTTTAAAATATCTATTATAACGCTACCACCAAGACCACCATCAAAAACTCATCAGGAATATTATTATTCCAGCACCTCCCTTAAAACAACTTCACCAGGTTTATACCCCACCCCTGTAGTTTCACCTCATCGTCAAACTTCCTGGAAGGTTACCCTTAGCAGAATTCTAAGTTCTTTAAATTTAACCTCATTAGAAGTTTCAGAATTGTTTGAAGTTAAGCAATCCTACTGCAAGATAAGCAGCAAATTTTCAGTAAATGAATATTCAAAAATACCAATTTACAGCACAGAATTGCAAAACTCATATTACCATTTTAAAATTCAATCAAGGTACCATGCAATATAGTTAACAACTGAGAAATGACCATAGAAAAAAGTGGCATGTTAGTAGGCAGTAAAAAAAAAAGCTTTAATTCATTTATCAGTCTGAATATCCAATATCTATGTATTGAACTCACTCTAGTATGGGAGCTAAGCCTTTGGGAAGTATCTTTCCAGTTATATGACTCTCAGGCATTCCTAATCTAGTCACAGTTTTTGTCTCCCAGCGTACATCAACTTTCAAAACCAGAGCTGGAGTGCCTTTAAGGGGAAGGACAACAAGTGGCAAAGTTACCTATAAAACTGCTTGTCGTGTGGGTTTCTCAGACCTAAACAAGGTGTAGTATTCTGAAGAAAATATACGTACATACACATATATACCAACACGTAGCTTTCTTACACTGTACAGTCAAAAGGTGAACAAAAGCCTCAAGGCTCAGCGCTGTTCCAGGTATGCAATGGGAGGAAGCCTTTGGAAGCTTTGGCTTCAGAAGACAGGGGAAAGAGATGGTAAGTCAGGTCTCTTCACCCAAATCTCACCCACAGAAGTGCCTAGATAACAACACACGTGTTTAGTACCAAACTGTAGAGAGTGGTGTAGCGACTGGGAGAAGATCCTTAGTCCAGAACAAAGATCTTGGAGACAGGCCTGGCAATCAAATGGCAGGGGCAGGAAATTGTACGGATGCAGGCACTGCAGTGGAAGGTTGTTCTCTTCACTCTTCTCAGGAACTGTCTGACCCCAGAACATCAGCAGAGGTTTTTGGTGTGCCTTTGCACCTGCCAGGGCAGCCTCTGCTAGAAGTCCAAGGAAGTGTCTCTTTTGCAGGATCACGTAGATCATGCTATTTTTATTCCTCTAGCTTGCTGGGTTCCCAGGAGATGATATGGCCAAAAAAAAAGCAAGTTTGGGCAGCTGGGGTAGAAGGTGAAAATCCAAGGCTTATTATCATCATTGCTACGATGTGTTAACACATATGCCTGGCTTTTCTTAGAGGGACACCATAAGGTACACATGGCTTGGGCCCCTCACTACAAGAAAGACATTGAAGAGTGAGTCCAGACAAGCACAAAGGTGCTGGTGAAGCATCTGGAACACAAGTTCTATGAGGAGTGGCTGAGGGAGCTGGGGTTGTTTAGTCTGGAGAAAAGGAGGCCTAAGGAGGACTTTATTGCTCTCTACAACTAACAGAAATGTAGTCCGGCGGGGGCAACCTCTTCTCCCAGGTAACATGCAACAGGACAAGAGGATATGGCCTCAGGTTGTGCCAGAGAGGGTTTAGATTGGATATCAGGAAAATTTTATTCCCTTGAAAGGATTATCAAGCATTGGAACAGGCTGCACAAGGAAATGGTGGTATATATGTATATATAAAGACAGCTGGAATCGGCCTCCTGAGACACAAGCTGTATGTAAATGAATCTGTAAAATAGCCTCAACACGATCAAAATACAGATGAAATCTAGTTAGCAACTAACAAATTACTCATTATGTGTTGGAATTATCTGAACTTCCAAAGGATCCAGCTAGACACTCCAAGCCTTTTGTCCCGCTACTAATTCTTTCACAAGCACATTTAAGTGTTGGTTTTAAATGAAACTAGGGACTAAAGAGTAAAAAAAGACAAGCTTCTGATTTAAGACTGTGTCCTGTTTCTCAGATCAGGAGGCTATGGCAGTACAGAGACCTGGCTCAAAATTTGCATTACACTTAATTTGGAGAGGTAAAGAGTTCTGAACACTGCACAGAGATTTAAATCCTCATGTGCACCCACAGGCAAAATTTTGTGTGGGCAGATAAAAGCAAACTCTCTTACGTAATTCCTTGCCTACGTGACGTTCTCACAGCACTCTTTATAAGCAAAAGTAATGATTTTTTGCTCCTGTGTTTCCTCCCTACAACCTAAATTTGCTCCTGCTTATTCTTCCCAGCTGGCATTAACTGTTTTTGAGCTCTGAATTTTCTATTCACCCAAGGCAGCGCTCAGCTCACCAAGCATATTTCACCTGTGCTTTTTGGCAAGATTCAGTTCTAAGCTGGTGTCTGACACAGTGGATCAGCATATTAACACATGAACCCTGCTCACGCTATGGTGTGATTTCCAGCCTCTGTCTCGCAGCCAGTTTGCAGACTCTGTTGTTCCAGATAAAAGGTGCTGTTCTTCAGAGAGATTACGCTGAAGCAAAGGGAGCAGCTCTCCAAACTAAAATTGCAGAGTGGCACACAGGGCATCTTTTTAAAGCTGTACAAAGGAGTTATAAACCTAAATCCTGGAAGATTAAAGACAAAGACTGAGTTGCACTCAGTTATCAAATGATGCTTTTCTATATATAAGCAACATTCTGATTCTAATTAATTTCACACCTTTAAATACCACTACAAGTCTTTCAAACCAACATTTTGCATTCCTTTTGTGTATTTTATTTTTGCTTAGCACACAGTATTTTTCCTGTATATTAGGTGGGTTAAATATATTGCAGTGTGAAGAAGGAATCTTTCTGAATGCATTTTAGTAAAGTCTTGTTTATGTAACTTTACAGGTCTGTTTAGAAAATTCATTTCCAAGAAGAAAATTGTTATTGCTTTCAATCCCATAATTGTAATGCATCTTACATCAGTTCTAGCCAAGTTAACTTCCCTTTCATCTGAATGAAGGAAGTAGGGAATGTAAAGAAGTTTCTTATTCTCCAGGCTAACTTCAGTGGTATGCACCAGCAGAGCTAACAGCGCCCAAGCAAACACATTTGATTCTAAGTCCAGAAAGTCCTTTTTTCTATATTGCATTAACTGGAAAACTATTACGTGTTTTCTTTCCAATGTAGGTGGCAAGAAGGCAGGTGTGATAGAAAATAAAGGCCTAATAGGAGAGACAGAAGGAATTTGTTAGATGAAACAATGGGTAGTAAAAGGTGTTAATTACTGCAACATACCAGCTCTTTTCTTATTTTTTTTCCTGTTTTAATTACTCTTTGGTAAATAATTCCTTTCCTAAATTTGGTTTTATCACCCTATCTCTATTTCTCATTTAGGTATTAACCAATTACTCTGTTTTTATCTGACTACCAGCACTCTTTCTACCATCCTGTCTTTATTACATTTCTTTTTCAGTTCAAAAGTCAGCAAGATTGCTGATCCAAGCAACACTGAAAGGTGACTGATGACCATTTTATATGACCGACATCTGGCTTTTATGAAGAGTTATATACACTACATAATAAATAATTGTGCATGGTATATAAAGAACTCCAATATTGTTTTCAAAACAATGTTATGTGATCTGAATGCAGGCATTGGGATAACTGAACACGGCCACCTCAGTGCCGTCTATGCCACAGGCCTTTCTTCCTCATTACTATATTTATAGTCACTTCAAAACAGACCATTGCAGATGTGAACAAAACCCATTGCACTAAACAGGCCAGATGTTGCTCCAGTGTCCTTCAGGGAGCAATTGTCTTCTGGCAGGGAAAATAGGAAATGGCTGACAGAAATCTCTGCATACAGGCCCGAGAGTGTGCAGGCTTGTGGGTTTGCCTTTCAGGATAGCACCTGTTTGAACTGAGTTCGTAAGGACACTGAGTGAGGAAACAACTCATAGTGGTATCTCTCAGATACTAAACACACATTAAAGAAGACAAGTGAAAAACATTTCTGTATACACATTTCAAATATATTCCTTGCCATTTCTCTGTGCACATCTGTGTGACAAGAGGTTTCTTGTCTGCTCTAAGCAATAGCAGAAATCAAGAACAACTGAACCGAAGGCAGTGTAGTTACATAGTGCACAAGTCTGCAATGGGTCTAAGGCTGCTCACTCAGGAACTGACTGAATGTGAGTGTCAAGCAAAGCACTCCATCAGGACTCATGAAGAGAAGCTGACAGCAACTGCATTTGTGCAGTTCTTCAAAGCCTCCAAACTACGTCTTCCTTACTGCTTAACTACTACATAATCTTTGCACCATTTCCAAATCCCCTGATATAGACAAGAAACAGCTTTTATTTCTTCCTGTAACCAAGTCCCTAATCAGACTACTTCCTCATTTGAAGAATGAAAATTAGGCTGCTTATGCAATTCCCATATTTAGATTTTTTTCTTTAACTGTGATCAGTATTTATGTGGGTCCAAATACGAATGAGATTATTAGTCTTCCCCAAAATTCATTTAATCGAGTGTAGATATATGTCTGCATATACCAATTTCTGTTTCTCTCATCTCCACACAGAAGAATGATAAAACATAAAACATAATATCTCTCTAACATAATTCTTATAACACATAATTCTTGTGCACATGCACCTTATGCAGGCTTCTTCTAACAAGGTAAAAAAGGCAAATCCTTTAGAGACAAACACATTTAATAATGCTATAAGGCTAAAAAAAGATGAGAGATTTCTGAAAATATAGTAGCAAGACTGAGGAGGGAAAAAAAAAACTGAAAAGAAAAGCAATTTCTCATTGGAGAGACCAGACGGCTCCAGTGATGAAGTTAAATGAACAACTTTTAAAGTTCATCACATGCTAAAGTGATAGATGGGAAGGTTTAGTGTAGAGATTAGATGTGTAACTGGAGATGGGGAAATATTTAGGTGTAAAAGGACAGCACCTGTGACCTGTCCCTATTTGGCATTGGAAGAAGAGATGGACAGTACCGCAGAGTAAAAACAACTCGAGTAACTTGTCAGGAAAAAAGACGGAGGGAAGGTCAGAGAAAAACAGAAAACACAAGCAGAGACAGAGTCTGGGAAGGATCAGAGGCAGAGCTGGATTTGGGAGATCAGGTGAATTAGCCGATGAAGGTGACACAGGATGCAGTGATACAGTCTTGTCTCCTGGAACAAGGCAATAGTCTTGCCACAGCAGTCTGAAAACCTAGACGGTGTTCAAGTAGGCAGCTGAATTAATAATGAAGCTTTTAATCAGACAGACGTAACCAAAAGATATACATTGTCTGAGAGCTCAATGCAGAAACCTGGCCAAGGGAGACAGCGTTCCTACTTTTTGGCTACTTTTAGGGATAGATATGAATCAGAGGCCCTTCCTATTGTGAAGACAGCTTACAGATACAAATTAACCCACAGTAGCCCATAAAATTTCTTCTGAGAAGCTGGTCCAGACACTTACAGATCTCCTAGTCTGAAATCCTCTTCTCACTTCCAATTAACTCTTTGCTAGTACGGGCATTTAGCTCAAATAGCTTTTTTCCCTGCTGCATGTGTCTATCTATATTGCAGTGTATTCACTGAAGCAAATGCACTGCAAGTACCAGCTGCTGTGCAAGCACGAGTCTTTGCCGGTTCCAGCAAGGGATGTCAGAACAGGGACAACCATTTTTTCTTCTTCCAGTTCAGCATGTCAGTAAGGGGGCCTATGGTACACAGTTTCAAAGGTGTGAGAAACCAAGTGCTCTGAGACCATGTCTGAAAGCTGATCTGTTCCTTGAGAACTGATGCACTCAAGGTAGTAGTTTCTCTGAGAAACAATGTGAGATAGCAAAAGGCAGGGCACTTTGAGTGAGAAGGTGCTGTTAATTTAGAATAGCTTTGCTAGTTTAGTTCATTAACTTCTAAGTCATACCACAAAACCTTTTTATCCTTCCTGACTTTCTCTTGGGTGAAGGAAGAGTGAATGGAAGACTGAGAGAGAGATCTAAGTTTCAAGGATCTAGGCAGACTTTTCCTCTGATTTGTAAGAAGGTTTTAGTGCTACCACTCATGCAGTCAGAGCTCTGGAAGGAGATTTATTAATCAAACACAAGAAATAAACATTTCTATTGAGATTAAGTCAACTACAGGAATAGAACCCAGCATAGAGCTCATGAGGGGGGTTGTTATGCAGTCCATCAAATGCACAAGAAAGGTGCCCACAAAGCTGCATCCCACAAATATTCAATTGGCAATGCTTTAAAGGCAGCTATTGTTAGAATAAATGTATTTTCTCCCACTTTGCAACGTATGCAATTAGCTGATTTTACAAGTATCTTCTAAAGCAGCAGTGAGACCACTCAAAGCCAGTACGGCCTTTGAACAGAGCATCACTGAAACATCGAATCCAAATTGTTGAAATTTTAGAGCTCAAAACCACTGAAGCAATAAACACAGGAAGGTCTCACAGACATCTTAGAGGGGAGGTGCCGTATCAGGAATCACATCACTGACATTCCTGCATATATTGCTGGTTGATTTATGTTGTCTTCTCAATATTCATCAGTTTAAGGTGTATCCACTACTATATTTTATCATACATTGGTGCCACAACACAACTTGATAGGGTCCTTTTATAGAAAGAAAAGCAAAAATTAATAAGGAAAAAAAGTTTAGATGTAAAAAATACAATTTGACTTGTTTTCACACCTTTTTTTTTTTTTNNNNTTTGGTATGTGTGTACAATTGCTTAGGCAGCCATCATTACCTAAGTCGTCCTCTTTTTAAAAACAAGTCCTCCTGTGGCTATTTGTGTTATATGTTTTACTCACTCAGATTAATCTCACAGTTTTATTTCTCCTATTCTTTCTTGGCTACTAGACCCTCAAGCTATTTTCTAATATATTTTAAAGATTAAAATATTATTTTGTTAATCTAATAATCACTGTAGGTTTTCAGTTATCTTTTATAACCTTTCTAATAATTTTGTTTTCATAAATAACTGTACTTCCCCTGAAAAGTAAAAGACTGGCAGCACTTTCAACTCAACATTTAGTCCACAGTCTATTGAGCATGGGTGCTTCATGTATATTCTGGAGGATACTGTCCCAGGAGCAAGAGGCTAATTCATTCTTCATGCTTATTCCATCCTTGGCCTTTCTACTGATAGCTCCAACAAGGATGCCAATTAGCACTAATTAAGGTAGTGGATTTGTGATTTGGAACCCTTCACTAGACACTGGATTCATATCATCCACACTTTTCACAGAATACATGAAACAACTGCCAAATGATAACTCCTAGTGCTACCCTCATACAGAAAAAGCTTGGCTTCAGCTTATGAAATGTGATGGAAGATTTAAAAGAGTTGTCTATGAAATGCTATATAGCATAGCTTTGTAAAATGCACTTAAAACCCCCTATGGCCATAAAAAGCTACAGAAAACATATAAACCTGTGCCAGTCACATATATTCTTTAAGCAGTACCTGTAGTATGATATTACTCCTATTATCACGGAATCAAGTAGAAGTTTTCCATGTGAGTGAAAAAGTTCAGCCTCTGGTCAGCAAAATTATGCAAGAAACTGCACAAGGCAAACTTTTTCCTCAGGTAACTGGAAAAGATGAACCAAATCTGTGCATCTATGCATGTGTTCAGACCTGATGCTTCTTTTTCAAAAAACAAATGCAGAGAAATAAAACTTTTCAAAATATTTTTACATACATATGTGTCTGTCTGTGTGACTCATAGAATGGCTGGGAGGGACCTGAAGGATCATCTAGATCCAACCTGCCTGCCATGGGCAAGGATGCCACTCACTAGATCAGGTTACTCAGGGCTCCATCCAACCTGGCCTTGAACACTTCCAGGAATGGGGCATCTACAACTTCTCTGGGCAACACCTGTCTGTCTGTCTCTGTCTGTTTATCTGTCTGTCTGTCTATCTATCTATCTATCTATCTATCTATCAAAACAGCCTTAGAAAAGTCTAAGATGTTTGTGAATGTTTATTTTAACAGCTGGTCTCTAAACTGACTTACATGATAAAACAGGTTGCATCTCTAATTAACTTCAGTTAATCAAACTTGTTAGTTCTTAACCTCATTCAACCTGTAAGAACTAGACTTAAATAATGTCAGATTGGATGGGGACTAAACTAACCCACAAACACAACTAATTTGCAAGTTTCATCATGTTTTCTGGGCTGCATTTCCTTCTCTTTTGCTGTTACAAAGTTTCTCTAATAAAACTTGCTTCTTCCTCTCATTCTCTCAACCTAAAGGGCAACATTATCAGGTAAGTTAAAGCATAGAAGTTATCCTTGAACATTTCAGAATGCAAACTCTGAAAACGCAACCTGTATTTCCAATTGCCTGCAGCAACATTATAACCATCCCACAATGCCAGTTCTTTTAGTTTGTTAATGTCTATATACCGTTAACACTGCTCTCCAGCACAAATAACTGAGCCTCTCTTTCCAATACATTACTTTCAGAAATGTGAAATTGCAACCTTCGGTAATATGATTGTAGGTTGATGACAACCACCCAATGCCTCTTGCACTCCCTCACCTCAAATCAATGAGGAAACAAGATGAAAAGGCTCATAGGTCGAGACAAGAACATGGAGATCACTTAAGAATTGCCATCAAGGGCAAAAGAGACTTAATATGGGGAAAACTGAATTTCATTTATTGGGAATTAGTTGAATGGTAAAAAAACAAAACCAAAAACTAAAATACCTTCCCTTCATCTGCACATTCTCTCCAGGCTCAACTTCACTTCTTCACTTCCTACTCCACCTCCTCTCCTCCCCACCCCAAGCTACTAAAGGGAGTCAGGAAGCAAGGGTGGGGTCAGTCCATACAGCGCCTCTTTGCCACTCCTCGTCCCGCTTCTCCCTTCTTCTAGTGTGGGTCCTTCCATAGACTGCAGGCCTTCACGTGCTCTCCTCCACGTGCTCTCCACAGACCACAGATCTTTCTGGAAGTATCCACCAGCTCTGGCATGGGATCCACCATAGGCTGCAGTATGGATTTCTTCTCCACCACGGTCCCCTCCACTAGCTGCAGGAAAATACCTGCTCCACCATCATCTCCTCCATGGGCTTCAGAGAAGTATCTGCCCTGGTGCTTCAAAGCGCTTCCTCTCCTTCCTCCCCCTTCTCTGCCCTCGGTGTTTGCAAGGTTTCTCACACTTTTTTCCCCCTCACCCCTCTCTGCCTATGCAGTGCTTTTGCCCTTTCTTATGTTATCACAGAGATGTCACTATCTTGGCTGATGGGCTCAGCTGTGTCCTGCAGTGGGTACATTGTGGAGCCACCTGAAACTGGCACAGCAGACCCTGAACACCTCCCACAGATGCCACCCTTGCAGCCCCCCACCAACACCTTGCCACCTACAGCCAATAAACACTGCTAAAGATGTTGATTGTCCTTTACAGGCTAAAGAAAGAGATACTTGATACTGACTGCATTATGCAGCCTTGCCCCCACTTTGGAAAGAAAGACCTGTCTCCCAGTAGAGACTGTACCACTTGACACAGTTGGTGAGACTTCATGGAGTCTCTACCACCACCACAATAAAAGCCAGCTGAGTATCATTATGGTCTTTACTTAAATGGATTGTTCCTTTCTTGATACCAAAGACATCGATAACATGAAAGCTATTGAAGTCTATACAGTATTTGATTTTTCTCCTTATTTGTTGCCTTTTAACAGATCTTCCTCACTGTGTCTTTTATACAGAGACAAAGTTACACCAACATAACTGCTAAAAACTACGTCAGCCTCTGCAATACTCCTACAGTAGCATCTGTGAGCTAAGGGCAAAAAAGATTAAACATTGTATTCTGGCCTTCTTTACAAAATACATCCTGTAAGCAAAAAAAAAGACACGCTAGAATCGCCAAAGCTTGCAGTACTTCAGAAGAGCTTCTACCACATTATTTGCATTTCTTAAATAATAAAAAAAAGTTTGCTGTGACAGATAGATAATCACATAAAACTAATAAGTTCCCCACAAAACCTATAAGGTTCTCTACATAAATAGTGCTTACTATGATAATACTCACTGTTAAGCAGGTTGGGAGAGGTATGAAAAATTAAAACAAGTGAGGTGTATGTTAAGTTTCCAGTGACAATTAAATTTCTTATTCACTGAAATTTTTTAACTCCATCTAGACAGCTTTGTAACATCCCCACAAGTATTTTCAGATTAAAATGCCAACCCAGACTCAGGAAACAATCCCTGGGGCAGAAAAGAGGGTCACAATATAGACTTAACCATCTGCCAAAGTGGATTTACAGTGTCTACAGCTAGCTAAGTTATTCACTGCAAATATACTCTGTGTGGAAAAATAGCCCTTTTTTTTCTGCCACGTAAAGTGACCTTGACCTTACCGACAGTGTTCAGTATTCCTAAATCTTATCAGAGAGATTCTTAAAAACCATTTTATCCGTGGATTGTTCTTGAAATGTACACTACAAGGAATAAGCAGCTGAGAGTGGTCACCCAGGTCACACAACAGCAGCTCAGTGCCCTGACTAGTGAAGGAACAGAACCAATACTATGTGGCTATGGCCACCAGCCATCTGACAATAGAAACGAGAACATGGTACAAAGAAAGTCCACCAGCAATGCATATGTTAAATCTGTTCAGAAGATACATTTGTCAAACAGTTTTGAATAACTAAAAAATCGAGAAAAATCTGTTCATACACAATTCACGAAGAAGGAATAAGAACAAATTTGCCAAGCAAATTGTTTGCTATGCATAGATATCCCAGCTGTCCTCATTATCTTACTTATCTTGTTTAAATCTCCCTTGCACTCCTACCCTCTTGCCTGGTTTACCCAATGTCATCCCATCCTTTATCATGACGTGTTTTCTCAAAGGCACAGTCATATCTCCACCTGAAAAACTCATTCTTTCACTGACACTTATTTTGGTTGTCCTTTTTTTCTTTCAGATCATTTGGAATGAAATCCAAAACTGTTAAACATTTAATAAAAGCTCATAGAAATTTTCTCATTGAGTGTGTGACATTGTCATAAGTGCCAGTAAAATGGCTGCTGCAAACAGATACAGGGATTCAGAATTCCTAACACAGAAACTAAACGTACCTAAATCTCCTGCCAGATTACAGTACTGCTGCTAAAAGGAAGAAGGATAAGGGAGTGCCATGTCCAATACCTATGCCAACTCCGTCACAGTCTTCCTGTACAACTTTGGAAAAAGGCACATAGGTTCCTCTCTGCAATGTAGGATAAAAATACATGTCTGTCTGGAAAGACTGTCGTGAAGATAAACACATTAAAGACTGCCAGATGCATGGGAACCATAGTAATGGGATTACACTGAATGCAAATAGATCACATGTGAGAAGGCATATGTGCACGGATGTGCACGCTTACAGGGTAAATTAAAGGTGAGAGGGGGAATGCTTAGAAAATTGACACTGGCACTCTTTAGATTTTGGTAAGAGAAGTCTAGTTATGTTGGAAAATTAGGACATTAATCCCAGTTGGAGACATCTGTCCCATGGAGTAAGCAATACTGTACTGTTTAAACTTCATAAGGATTCATTGCAACATCCATGTTAGATATAACCACACAGCCTTCTCTCTAACTCTTCCTAGTATTGACAAGGTTCCGATACACTTACATTTTGAAAAGGGGGAAATGACAAAAGTGCAGGGAGGAAACAAGGAAAAAAACAAGGAAAGCATCAGGGGACAGAAGTCAGCAGAGACAGATCATGCAGGCCATTCACCCTGCTGGGACTGGAATTGCTGCAAACACCAGAGCCAGAATACAGGGCTTCACCAATTCTCAGCATATGAATAGTAAATGTTTTCAATTTGAAGTGACATTTGCATGCAATTTAGCTGCTTTAGTTCCAATCTTGCTTTTTTTTTTGTAGCCAGTCAGTTTTATTGTTAAAGTAATGTTGGTGCACAAACGTGCAGAGCAAAGTGCATGTGTAACTTGTAAACAAGCCCTCTCTACCACCTCAGATGCATCAAACAGCCCTTGGAGAAACAGAAGAAAATAGCATTGCCCTGGATTAACAGCATAGAGCTGGAGGAGAAAAGAAAAAACCCACTAAATCTTAGCTGCTCAGTTTCTTAAGAGAGGGATAAACATTTTGCACATTAAATGGGTACCAACAGCTTGAAAATTGCACTTCTGCTTGAAAATTTTGTAATCACTATATTACAAGTAGCCCATAAAATTACCGTGACTACCAAAAAAGATCCTAACAAAATATTTCTTTCACTTTTTTTTCAGATTTCTTACTTGGAGCACATGATGGAATTCATTGGACAGCCAGTCTAAGACTATTAAGGTAAGGACAGTGAGTCTTAAATCTTTCAAAGACCAAAATACTCAGCTTGAAGATCATTAACACCCTCTCTCTGTTCAATGGGACTATTAATATTTTTCAGATTAAGGACATGTTAAAATGCTGTACCATGACATTAGATGTTTTTTCCTTTGGCACCTACATCTTTAAATGTTTCAAATGTCAAATGAAGGTAAATAGAAGAGGAGTAATAAAAACATTTTAACGACTGAATCCCAAATAAAGAAAACCACATTAAATACAAGTGAGTTTATCTTTCAAACAATACGTAAAGATTTTTTTCTTCTTTCACTTACGTGACAAATCCAATTTCCATACACAGCAGATATGCTACGTATGTGGATGCTTGTGAAGACATCAGCTATCAGGTTAAACTTTGAGTGCATGTCGTGAAAATTAACTTAATTGAATGTCATATTTTCTATTTGACACAGTGTAGGTTAGTTCATTGCTGCTTTGGACCACCCCGACCCCAAAGTCATGGTTAGTTACCGTTCCCTTTGCAGGCTACCAAGTAGTACAGGATCACTGCTCTTCCGAAAAAATCACTGCTCCCTTGTAGTCATGTCCTCTCCTGTCTGTCTGCCAGTCTCTAAACTTTCTCATCATCCTCAGCTGCTTTGACAAATCTAACCAGGTCACTTACAAGAAGGTATGAAATAGCACTGGAGTCTCTGGCCCCTCAGGACCAGTGAGAACGAACGTCTGTACCCAAAAATTTCCTCTAGAGGCCACTGTCTGCCCTATCATCCATATCAAAAGGTCAAATTCTTTTCCCTCAGTGCACTCAACAAAGGAATATTCCTCCCTCCCAGTTCCCTTAGAACTTGGCTCATCGCTGTGGACTCCCAGCATGAGGCAATGGCCCCAGTGGCCTGCTGCCAGATTCCGAAATGCATGTAAACATTTACACTCACAGCCAATTCTCGTTTTCTATCAATACTGATAATCTTTGGTAAGTTCAACATAAACTCTTGTTTTTATGACAATCCTGTTTATAACAATACTGGGAAATATAAGTAAGAAATTTTCTGTTCATCAGAGGCAACTTCTTCACTACTTACAGGTGTATTTCTGCCTTTACTGATTGCATGTGTGTGCATGAATGTGAACTTCAATGTTTTTGTGAAACAAAGCTAATTACAAGGTCTTTCCAGTACTCCCAATGAACCAAAACAGAAATACTGGGCCAAGCAAGAGATTGTTCACTATTAGCATTCAAACTGTCAAAAATATTATAACCCTAAACAACTACTGTATCATGTAGTCTAAGCTCAGGCTTATCACTGTGGCCTCAGTGGTATCAGATAGAAACAGTATTGTCACCTTTTGATCTGCTTTGTGTCACAGGAAAACATAAGGGGTATAACTTTGCCACAAATAAGAAATGTCTTCAGAAATGGCAAGAAACTGATCAGCCAGAACACACCAAGATGATTCAGCAAGTGCAACAAGCCTCACAGTCCAGAGAAATCCTCCAAGCCTCTGTCACAGAAGACTCTCTTAATAACATCGGGAAAATTCCTCACTGATCACTTACTTGGCAATGAGTTTGACCTTGAGACTGTGAGAAAGACACAATGGCCTGGCCTCTCAGAAAGAAAAAATTGGTTTTTGCTTTAAAACATTGCTCTGTCCTGTTCAGCATCTTGTGTTTAACTGTGCCCAACTATGGATATCTGAGGTATGTTTCAGAAAACATTTGTATTAATGAATTACAAAAAAACCACAGCTCAAAATCAGAGAATATCCTAAGTTGCAAGGGTGGCCAACAAGGATCATCAAAGACCAAGTCCTGGCCCTGCACCAGAAAACCCCAAGAACCACTCCATGTGCCTGAGAGCGCTGTCCATACAAAGGGCTGGCTAATTGCACCAAGTCCTGAGGCATAATATTGCAGAGTTCCAATAACTTGAGTATGTGGGAGGTAATGCTGATATCCAGCTCTGATCCAAGAACGTGAACAAAACCATTCAGGCTCCTCATTCTACACACTAGTCCATTATTCTCTTTCACATTAAGTCACGGTTTTTATCTATGTATATACGCAAGCCAGAGAACGTATTCTGGAACGATTACCTAAAGGCTTCCTTCAGCTGCTCATATAGATGCATTTGACTAAATTCAAGTGCATTTTGCTCTATGATCTCTATAAGACCAGGTGATTCTGTTTTTTCCATAGTAGTAACACATCCTCTGCATTAATTACTAAACTGCTTTGAACGTTTTATCAAGAAAATGGGCTACCTATAATCATGTTTTTTTATAGCCAGGTAAGAAACTGGCACAAACACTAAATTATACCAGATTAAGCATGTATCCCTTGCCTCCTCTTCTTTTCATAGTTTAAGTATCATTCTTGGCATTGTATTTAGTATGCAATAAAGAAATGTAACCAGGCCTTGACCAGAAATACTCAGAAACTTACAAATTTCATATCAGTGTGATAAATGAGATCCAAGAGTGAGGTGCACCATTTTGGCTATAGGATATCTAATATAAAGTATCTTCTAATATTTTAAAAATACTCTTGAGAATTTTGCCACGTCCAGAAACTTTCCTCCAAATTAAATCACCATGAAAACACAATCCTTTTTTCTTTAGTCTACAGATAGATACCAATTGATAATTTTATCGGTACTGTATCTAAAATCCTCCAACTTCAATGTAGATATCAAAGATCACAGAAGATTCTTGAAAAAGTCTTTGATTATTAACTATTACAACCTCTTGAAAAATTACGGGTTTAAAATCCATATAGTCACACGCATGAACAAGTTGCTTTGGAATAAGAAGTTAACTTGATCCACTTTAATTGCATGAATGTGAAGTTTCATTTTATGACAATTGCAAATTAAGACAATTCTTTCCCTACTAAAAAGGAAGAGTCCTCAGTGAAGTATCTTACGCACCTGGATTTACCTCATAGTTGCCCGAGAAATTAAGAAAACGTCTATGAATGATGTGTGCTTTTTTATAAAAAGAACCCTTCATTGGCAGTTGACCTGTTGGGATACTTCTTTCTTTGAAAATACTGAGTAATATGGAAGAGAAGAAGCAAAATTCGTTTTCCAATGCGAACTTATTTTGATATTAGAATTATAAGGCCCAGGTTCAGATTTACCCAATGGAGAAGAATGGAACAGGAAAAATAAGTGGCCTGTAGTTTCCCAAACACTGCTTTCTAGAGTTCTGCACGTGCTCCTGCTCATGAACTACACTGCAAGCTAAATGGTTACATCGCTCACCCGCTCACATACATTAGCCTTGCATCAGCTTTCATACTCATGTTTATCACTTTAAAAGAACAGAAAAAAAAAAAAAAGACCTCAAAAAACCTTAATATTTGAGTAGTACACTAGTTGGCATCTCCTACTACTAACAAATCTTCACTTCTTCCAAGGAAGACAAAGTTTGATGCATTCAGATGGGTAGCTGAGAAAAGTAAACTGCCCCAAATCAGTCTGCAGAACATCATCACACAGTTGACAGGAGGCCACAGAAACTAGCAAAACTCACTCCAGTATTCAAAGCGACAAGTGCACCACAAATGTAGACCTGTATATTTATACTGCTCCAAGAAGTATGAACAGGTCATGAGAAAGAATAAGCACAACACAAACTGAAGGTGGCCCAGCACAAAAGGACCTGGGGGTGCTCATTGACCACAGGTGAACATGAGCCAGCAGTGTGCCCAGGTGGCCAAGAAAGCCAGTGGCATCCTGGCCTGTATCAGGAATAGTGTGGCCAGCAGGACCAGGACAGTGATTGTCTCCCTGTACTCAGCACTGGTGAGGACACACCTCGAGTCCTGTGCCCACTTCTGGGCCCCACAACTCAGGAAGAACATTGACGTGCTGGAGCAAGTCCAGAAAAGGGCAATGGAGCAGGTGGAGGGTCTGGAGCACAAGTCCTGTGAGTGGCTGAGGGAGCTGGGGTTATTTAGCCTGGAGAAGAGGAGGCTAAGGGGTGACCTTATGGCTCTCTGCAACTGCCTGAAAGGAGGTTGTAGCCGGGTAACATGCAACAGGACAAGAGGAAATGGCCTCAAGTTGTGCCAGAGTACGTTTAGGTTGGACAAGAGGGGGAAATTCTTCATAGAAAGGGTGATTAGACATTGGAATGGACTGCCCGGGGAGGTGGCGGAGTCACCGCACCCAGACGTGTTTAAGGAAAGACTTGACACAGCACTTTGTGCCAGGGTCTAGTTGACATGGTAGTGCTAAGTCACAGGCTGGACTCAATGATCTCAAAGGTCTTTTCCAATCGAACTGATTCTGTGATTCTGTGAATTCTGAGTTATTAAATTCAATGCAACCACTTATCCAGTGGATATCCATTAGATATCCATCAAATATCCACTTCATAGTATTTGCATCTTTGGTAGAACATGACAAAAGCCAGTTGAAAGTACTCAACTGGAACTTGCTAGGCTCAAAGCATAAAATATTAAGTGAGGATCTATGTTGTGTACTACAGAGGAGACCAGACCTAGGACCTCACAGTCTTCTTCTTGCCTTAAGATCTCTAAACTATAGGAAATGGTTGAAGACTTGTGGGTAATTTCTACTTCATGTGTAAAAAAATGCAGGTGAAGATCTGCACTTTGAATTGAGCATTCCTGGAAACAAAGTTCAGAGACAGCATATCCTTTGGTTTAATCAGTCATAACCCTTCCTCCTCCCCTTGAAAATGGGGAAACTTGTTGTCTGAGTTACTGTTATCAAATGGGTAATTCTGGGGGATAACAATGAACAAGGCATAGATTTTACCATCCCACAAGAATGAAGAATTAATCCCTTTGGCTGAGTGACAGTCGTGGAGATAATTACGGGAATTCTATCACCATCAGACAGTATGAAAACACAGCTTTTATACACAGTGAAAGAAGGGAACCAATGAGACAGGAAGAGACTTTGTGAAACAACTGAGGCCAGCAGCCTCTCACTACAGGACTGCCAAATTCTACCCAATGCAGGATTATACAGAATAAAATATTAATTGCGCCTTTTGTGGCCTCCTTCCAAGTCTAATAGCCTTTACTGGGCCCTCGGTGCAAAACACACAAGAACCGGAATCCCCAGATACATACTAGAAAGCTTGATTCAAAGAAGGTTGCTGTGGACTATGTTCTTGCCACTCTACCTGAGACTCAAGGGATGATTTCTCTGAGACTAAAGGTCCATGCGAAGTTTTAGAGTATGGACTTCCCAAAGCAGTCCTATCACAAGCACTGCTTTCAGACACAAAATAACTTTGCATTCAGAGGTGCCCTTTGCTACCAGAGCTGACTGTTACCTCCCTCTTAGCACTTTTTTAAAATCAAGCTTTAGTTCAGCATGTCTGAGGACAACAGACTTTACACTGAGGTGTAAGAGCATGTTCTTGCAGGCTCTGAAATCTAAGTGGTACGGTGTTTTAATGGATTGGTACTTCACCTCCAAGCATTTGGTCCCTGTCCAGTTTAGGATAAAAGGCATAGCTGAATGTAAAGATATTACTTATAGTCCTTGGCTTTATGTCTGTCACAGAAGCCCTACTCAGCTTGCAGCAAAATTATAGCTGCTATTCAACAGCGGCATATTAGGGGAACTGCCTTGCCAGCACTATAGTGCATGAGCAGTACTGGTTGAGAGATTGCACACTCCCACCTGCACTATACTTAGTTCTAGCCAACACTAATCATTTCCAAGACACATCTACTAATGTGCATTTCCTCTCAAAATACTGACTAATGGTGAAAATCAATACAGCAAACTGATAGGATGCATGACTTGGATATACCTGTTCCACAGAATGGGAGCATTTACCTTTAAAGAATTTGTGACCTATAAAATGTTCACTGCAATTAATGATTAATTAATTACAAAAGTGCAGACATTTATTCCAATTACACTTATCCTTGTTGTTGTACTAAAGCACTGGGCTTGCTAGCAGGGGCTGGCTTCTTTTTTTTTATTTATGGAAGCCAATGAAGTCATTCACTGCTTAAAGCCGGTTTCTGTTCTGGAGCCCTTTCGCTCACATTTTCTGTGCCCCTTGACCTTCGGCATCTGTCACAGCAACACCTCTGCTCATAGCAGGGGAGAAGGTGAAGGGCTTCATCAGAAGAAGATGCCAAAAATGCTCCTTGTGTGGGCTGGGACAGAGTGATCATCACTCTCAGACGCGGTACAACCTGCCTCCTGTCCTGGAAGATTCTCCAGCCCAAAGAGGTCCAAGGACAATGCGCTGCTGATTCCGCAGATTGGTCTGCCTCCCACACTGCAGGAAGTGCTGATGGGAAGTCAATCACTCAAGTTCGAAGGGCCAGGTTTTGCCCTGCAATCTTTATCCAGCAACAGCTATTACATTCCACAGGGCAGAAAGAAGACCTATTTTTTAATAGCTTCGTGTGGTCTTTTCTTCAGATCTTCTGTTTTTCAGCAGGCATCATTGCATAACAGAAACACAACTAATTTTTGCAAATGGTAGTTCTGAGAAAAGAAAATAGATACATGGAAAATAATAATTTTTTCCAACAGATCTGTGAGAAAGATCTGATGTATAGGTCTCAGAAGTCTTCCTAATAGCCAGTGGCCAAAGGATCAAGCACAAAAAACCTAAAATGGAATTATAGGCATCTTTAGGCCACCCTGTAGAATGGAAAAAATTAATACCATCAGAAAAAGAAAGGAAGAGGAGAACATTGTCAAGGGGGGATATGAAAGAAAGTATGTGAAAGAAATTGAGCATATGCAAGGAAAAATGTCTAACAAAGTCTGCACATTTGTCTTGTGTATTAAATAATTTTTCTGTATCTCAGAGCATTAATTAAAGTGTTGAAAAATTAATTTAGTTCTGTAAGCATTCTAGGTCCATTGAATAAACATCATTCTAACTCCTACAAATTTTGGAGGCCCTCTATATTTTATTTACCAAAATTTAAAGATGACAATGGGATTCCTCCCACTGTGTCCAACACTCTTTGGATCTGATAGCGATGCTGCAAAAGCCAAGCTAGCCCAGTGTTCCTAATGTGAACTAGTGAGCATGTTCTTTTCAAATTAACCATCATCAATTGATCAGTAAAATGCTTGAAAGACGCTGCAGTCTGGTGATGAAATCCTGATAGAATAAAGTCAATAGCAAAACTGCCTGTGACTTCCAGAGTTTTACCTAGAGTATCTGTCCAGGTCATGCCTGCCACATTTCTGAAGCCAGAAGCAGCTGAAAAGCACCAGAAGCAGAGGTGAGCTTTCTGGGTAGCACAGCTTTGCATGTCTGAGTAAGGGAACCAGTCACTGGAGAGCATTTGTACCAATCACTAAGATACATAGATTTCTCCATTTCTGATGAAATTGTCTGAAATACTTTTATATGAACATGCAAATACCTGTTACTCTGGGATAAAAATGCAAGGATTTCCTTTTCCTGAACTGCTACCCAGCAACAGCTGCAGTCTTAAAATCACAATCAGCCTCCTGAAACCCTCAAAATGCAAAAAATTGAACAATTGGGGCAAAAACTTATTCAGTGTTTACATATGCAGGTGACAGCAATATGATTGTCCAAGGCAACTGTTTTGGCCAAATTTTTACACAGAATTGCTTATAGTGAGCAAAACAACCCTGTGCAGGAAGGTTCTAGTCACCAATAGGCTGCTGTGCTAAATCACCAATGTAAAAAGGCACATCGATCTGCTATTAGAACTTGGCCACAGGATCCATTATCTCAGGTAACAATTAATTCACTTGGTCTGAACTCTTTCTGCCTGTTGCAGAAATCCTTCTTTCATTCACATATTCAGAAGGGTCAACTACCATCTTATCTTGTGTTTCTCCTCATCATCTCAAACTATTTGCCTTCTCTACCGGTCTAAAGAATAAAGGATCAGTCTTTAAATACTGACTATCATGTGTACAGTTTGCCAGTCTCTTTGGACATGTACAGCAGAGGACCAACTAATAATCAAAACAGGCCAGCAGGAAACGAGCTATGCCACTCATGCAAACATGTACAGGTGCTGAGATACCTTTCACTTTTGAATCTCTAAATACCCATTGCAAATACTGGATATAAAAAAAAATTGTCATCTGTGGCTGCAATTAAAAGAACCGGCCTTCTTAAAGATCAGTCCCCAAAGACTCACAGTTTCAGCCCACATCCCTTGAGTGCAAACTAGGAAAGAGGATTTTACTTACCATATTTGAGGAACCTCCCCCTAAGTCCAAAACTGGCTGATGTCTTAAGCACTACCAAAATACAAATATTAAACCACCAATAGATCCCAGTGACTGTAAGTAACTCTAATACCATGTGGAGATTGGCTCGAGGGGGACCATTGCGCCATGCTTACAATTCTCACGCTTTCAGACCACAGCTGCTTCCACGTGAAAGAGAACATTTCAATTCTGAATAAAGAAGAGCTTTGGTTTTTAAGGTTTTTTCTATTTTCCAAATATATTAGCTAGAGTAACCAAATAATGGAAGATGGTAATCCTTCTCTCTAAAATTGTCTATTATGATAGATTATCACAGCTACTATGATGCAACGAATTCTGCCAGATGTGTACAAATTTGCATATATTTTTATTAGAATGTGACTTGCACATTCTAATGTGCAAAAACTTCCTTAGTTTTCAAAAGTGTTTGGTTTCCTGAAAGACTGACCCAAGTTAAAGTTTAAGTTAATCAGAGATAAATTTTTTCACTTTGCACCTTGATAAATTCCTTGCCACAAAATTCCACGCAGCCGTGACTAGATCATTACCAGTAACTGCAGCACTTATCTAGTCTCCACCTGCTCCACGTCCACAGAAAGGTAGGATCAGCCTTATTCAACAGCCCAAATCCTTTAGTTTCACTTCTTTGCATTGCTTTTCTTTTTTTTTTATTTCTCACATTTTCTTTTGCAGCTATTGAGTCACAGGAAACAGGACCTCAAAAGGTCAACTAGCTCACCTCTGTCCCAAAACAAGATCAAATATATAAGGTCGTATTACCTCATTACTAGAAGGTTTTTTCTGCTTCATAAATAAAAACTTTTTTTCCCTGCCACTTATCTACAAAACTGAGTAACCACAGAGTCTTTCCCAGGGTACAAGAAACAAACAGTGTCACTCATTCCAAGAATGAATAACAACCGTAGCTTGTAACTACAGAGACTGACATATTGCTACACTTTCATTTCAAAAATATTTTTAGACAAATCATATACTCAAGAATTTTATAATTAACTAACACTTCTGCTGAATTTTCAGCTTGCCACAGAGATCCACACCCATACATTACAAAAATCAGAGATGATTATGGCTGAAATTGTCTGGAATGATGAAAGTACACTGAGTCTTCAGTACACGGAACACTGTACGTCAAAAAGATGTCCCAGAATAGCTTATCTTCATCAGTCCCCTGCACAGGATCACTTACATACCTGCATTTGAGGCAAATGGGAATTGTGCTTCACCTACAATTATAATAGTGTGTTTCACCTCACCAACAGCTGGTAAGGGGCCAGACCTTCTCTTGAACACACCGCTGTAAAGCACAACTGAGGATGGAGAGTTCAGCAGGATGGCATCAGCATACAAGACAACTATATAATATCCACAGCTACATACAAACCAATCTTCGGAGGTTTTGGCTACGTAGTTACTGATACGGATAACAAAAGAGTAAGTATGTTGTTTCTCTTAAAACACTGCCCCATAATTGTTTCACTCTCAAATCCACGGTGAGAGACACAGTTTAAGTTGCATTTCCCACAAGTTAGCCAAATAAGTAGACACCATGCTCCTCACCCACAGCTGACCTTGACTCACAGTGAAAGAGCAGTCTCGTCTCTACAGGATTTCTAACATGCATATGTTATTCTTGCTAGCAGTCCAAATTGTGCAACTGAACACCTTGTGCTAAGTGCTGTAAAGACACAGAAGAAAAAGACAGTCCCTGCAGAAAAAGCACCTCTGCTTTGTCAGTCATAGAGCCTTAAAATACAGCTTCAAGTCATTCTACTTCTCACTATCCCCTATGACTCCATCTTTATCTCCACTTGACATTGTTGAGAACAATGTTATTTTTATTATGAGTGCAAAACAGATGTCATGGCATGTGCAACGTGAAAAAATATGTAAACCTTAAAGGTGAGTGACGATTCCATAAACTGCTGAATCATGTCAAACCTCAGAGTATTTTGAGCTTAGAAATGTGCCTGAAGGCCTGCTTAAAAAGTAGAGCTTTTAGTGAAAGAAGCTCAATCTCTTTAAAAGGACCTCCCAAATTTTGATTTTTAATTTAAACTATAAATTATAGAGGGTTTATATTTAATTAAAATTTGTAGCTCTAGTCTGTGTTCACACCTGACATTCTGCCAGGCCTGCAGTCCTTTCCAGGTTATTCAAGTCATTCTTGCAGCAGCAGTTGGATACTTTCAAAGCAGCCAGTAAAATCACTGGACATACTACATTTACACTAGTGCTACAAAGAGAAAAGTTTGATCCTTAATGTCCTAACTGTGTCGAAGGTGGTCCAAGGCTGCCTTTCTAAAACAAAATCAACCTACCTGTGCCCTATGCACAGAAAAGGAAATGGAATCTTGTGGTTTTTTCCATTTTATTTTTGTATCAAGGCATCTCAGTGTCATCTCTGACCCACGAATCCAAGAATGCTTAAGGTCAACACTAACTAGCATAAAAACAGGCAGGAAACATAGCAGCATGATGCTGAGTTGTGGAAACACAAAAATTACTAGCTTTCATTATTCCACAGTGTCAATACTCATGTTAAAGCCAATGTATTCCTTAATACAAAATAGAGATTTATTAAGCAACCAAACAATCTGAAATGTCCTACTTCCATCTTGTTTCTAAGCTGTGTTTAATGAACTGCATGACTACCTGTTTTGTCCCACTTCTGACATTATGTATTTTGTTTCAAACTTTGACTTTAATTTATGTGAACTTAAAATGGGAGGACCTATTTGGCCAACCATGGTATCTCCCCATTGGTGTTGGACTGATTCCTACTGCATCTTTTCTAACTTGCAACAGAAATGTGTTTCTGTGATTGAAAACAGAATTTCCTTTCCCAAATGGTTTTTCAGAACAGAGAAAGTAGGTAGAGGATTTTTTTTAAGATATTTTTCAGATACAATGGCCTTCAGCTTGCATTTTCCTCCCACCCTTCTGACCTGTGCAGATGTTGTGGACTCACTTTCACCACCTGATCCAGCAGAAAAGTCAGCTCTTGGCTCTAGGGATGTTTCTATTTCTACTGACATGTGGAGTTGCTAGAATAAAATAATAAAATTACCTGTACATGGCAATATCAGGTGAACTCATTACATATCTATCTATCTATCTATCTATCTATCTATCTATCTATCTATCTATCTATATATATCCAGCAGCATACTCTATCATCACATTTAAATATAGTTAGACAGCCTGACTTTAAATACACCTTTTTCTCACAGTCTCTCATGTGCCTCCACAATATTTGTGTGCTATTATGTAGACTGACCTTTGGACATTTTTATGGCTATATCCTGATCTCAATGCCTTTGAGAAGAAGATTGGACTGGACCTTCAGATATCCTTTTCAATATGATTTTTCTACAAACCTATAAATTATACACAATACGGTCTCTAGGGCAAAATGAGCTCTTGGATGAGCATTAACTACATTTATTATAACTATTACGAAATAGCACAAGTATAATTTTATTTTTGTCATCAAATAAAGCACTGTTACCTCTACACTTCTTTAATTCTTAGATCAGCATACACGGTTTTAACATTTCATTAAGGCATATCAGGTAGAAACGTTTCATGTCACTTGATCATAACACGCTATCTCAGGCACTTAATAATCAATCCACTCTCAAAAAAGCCTACTTGCAAAACACACAACAGGAGGGAAACATGAATTATGCTTATTTAACCAACTGGATTGCTTATCTTGATAAGTCTAACAGCCTCATAAAATTTCACGTTACTGACTCTTATCAGTTTTTAAAAAAAAAAAAAAAAACAAAATAAAACCAACCGAGGATCATCTCAACCACCTTTCACTTTCTACAGCTATCCCGGCACAAAGTCAGTGATTAATGCCAGCTCAGGTATATTTGCACATCCTGCACCCATATTGACCATTTTGATGGAGACACACTTTTACTGGCTTATTGGCAAATAAGGAGATGACAGAAAGGAAAGAAAACTCACCAAACAGAATGAGAAAGGAACTACACCCCTCCACTAAGCTCACCAGACAAAGGCTAGTAAAGACCCATCTAACACCTTTACTCCTGTTTGCTATTTTTCAGATTACTTCTCAGGTGGTACCATCAAACTGAAAGCCCTTCAAGCAGTAGCGCCTATCATAGACTTGAAAAGTAACACCATACTATTTACCACCATCAAGGAGACCCTGTTCTTATTTTCCCTCCTCACTTTCTTTTCTTTGTTGGCCCAAAGAAATGGGTTTTAAAAAGAAGTCTCTAAAATTAGTGAGTAGCCTAGCTTAGAATTGCTAGTGTTAACACTTGCAGATCTGCTCTCAAGCCACACTGTCAATTTGCAAAGTATCTTTTGTATTAAAAGAGATGAAATGACTAAGTAATACTAACATCCCCCTGGAAACTATGCCAAGGCACGTGGAAAATAAGGTGGTGATTGGAGACAGCCAACAGTGCTTTACTGAAGGCAAATCACGCCTGACAAATTTGTCAGGCCTTCTATGATGGTGTTATAGTGGAGGTGGATGAAGGAAGAATGACGGATGTCATCTACCTGGACTTGTGCAAAGCCTGTGACACTGTCCTGCACAACATCCATCTCTCGAAACTGGAAAGACATGGACTTGATAGATGGACCACTCAGTGATAAGGAATTGGCTGAATGGTCACACTTAAAACATTGCAGTCAACAGCTCAATATCCAAGTGGAGACCAGTGACAAGTAATGTTCCTCAGGAGGTGGTACTGGCACTGACAAACATCTTTGTCGGTGACACGGACGGTGAGATCGAGTGCACGCTCAGCAAGTCTGCCAACACCACTAAGCCATGTGGTATGGTCAACATGCTGGAGGGAAGGAATGCCACCCAGAGGGACCTGGACAGGCTTGAGGTGGGCCCGTGAAGTTCAACAAGACCAAGTGCAAGGTCCTGCACTTGGGCTGGGGGCAATCCCAAGCACAAATACAGACTGGGCAGAGAATGGATGGAGAGCAGCTCTGAGGTGAAAAACTTGGGACTGCTGGTGGATGAAAGCTGGACATGAGCTGGCAATGTGCGCTTCCAGCCAAAAAGCCAACCATATCCTGGGCTGCATCAAAAGCAGCATTCTCAGCAGATCAAGGGAGATGATTCTGCCCCTCTACGTCACTCTCGGGAGACCCCCACCCGGAGCACTGCATCCTGCTCTGGGGTCCCCAACATCAGAAGGACATGGAGTGATTGGCATGAGTCCAGATGAGGGCCATGAAGACAACTGAGGGCTGGAGAACTTCTATGAAGACAGGCTGAGAGACTTGGGGTTGTTCTGCCTTAAAGCCCCCTCCGGTAACTGAAGAGAGCCTATATGAGAGCTGGAGAGGGACTTTTTAAAAGGGACAGGACAAAGGGGAATGTCTTCAACCTGAAAGAGAGTAGGTTTAGATTAAATATTAAGAAGAAATTCTTCACTGTGAGAGTGGTGAGGCACTTGAACAGGTTGTCCAGAGAAGCTGTAGATGCCACATCCCTGGAAGTGTTCAAGGCCAGGCTGGATGGAGTTTTGAGCAACCTGGTCTAGTGGAAAGTGTCCCTGCCCATGGCAGAGAGGTTGGAGCTAGATGGCCTTTAAGGTCCCTTCCAACCCAAGCCATTCCATGATTCTTTTAAGATCTAAAAAAGCGCAAAAAGAGAAAAAGGATCAGGATAATGGTGTACTGCAAAGCAGTTTACAGCTAATTTATATGCAAAGCTAACTGTAATTCAGATAAGCATATCACAAGATAGAAGAAGTTGCACAATGTTACACAAGCAATGAGGTGTATCCAAATCTATTTTCTTTATCTCTGCCATACAGTGACAAACTAGGAATCCCTACAACTGTAAATGATCCTCAAGTGACTACAGCTACTTTGTCGAAAACAATTTTTTAACCACACAGGCCTAAATATAGATGTCTAATGTCCAAAGAATCCCTTCCTCTTGTGTCTTCTAACCAGAGACATGAGATTTTCAAGCAGCACCTGCTGAGTGCTTGGCAAAACAAGCCCCTTAGGCGAAATTTAGGGATGCACAGATCTCAGTGCCACTGGACTAAGCGAACTTGTATGAGACAGTACCACATAAATCCTTCAAATTTCAGCTCCAGAAATTTTTTGTCATATGAGGCTAACGTATTAATTCTCACTAATTTAAAATGAGATCTTTGGCAAACCAAAAACTAGTAAAGCCATACGAGTCAAGCTGGATCCTCTGATCTAAAGAAAAGAATTTTAAAATTAACCATAGTTTATTTTGTAACATAAATTAAGGAAGTACTAAGAGACACATTTCTAATAGAAAATCAAACCATTTCATTTGAAAGGAGAAATATTGTGATTTTTTTTTCCATTATTGTCCTACTTACAGTTTTTCACAACAAGAACTCAAAAAGTTTGCTGGTTTTCGTAAATATGCAGTTTATTTTGTCTCAGAACTTCACATGCTTAGGCCCTAATTCTGTAAACATTTAAGTTATGAGCAACAGACTGACAGAGCTATGAAATATGAACACCCAGGCCAGGACGTCATACCAGAATGAGGATTTTATTCTGCTATGTTCTGTCAATAAACATGTTTTCTAAAGCATGAGATTCCTCCCAAAGTTTCCAGCATCATTAATATTTAATATATTAATCGATTATATTTATTAATTAATATAGAATATAGCTAGTTCTCAAGATTTGCAGCAATGCATTCAAACTTATCTACTGTCTCGTATGATGAATATAAAAGTTTATGTACTTACAGCAAATTGTATGTTTTTCATTTGCATTCAGGTTTTTTTTTAAATTCTGCGAGTAAAATCTCTACGCAGAGAGTTCAAGGCACGCAAAACAGTTTCAAGGAAGATGAAGGAAAAGAGCCTGATTGTACTTAAAAGACTATTTTATAGTCAGGATCTTATCACAAATGATTATGAATGTATCAATTACACATTTCTTAGTAAAGAGAAAGGTTGATTAATACTGATATCCTATGCCTTTTAATTTGATACTGTTTTGATCATTAGTGTTTCAGGCTACCTGTAAACAGGGGCAGCAACCTGCCTCCAGAGAGGACAGAAAAATACTTCTTGGCTTATGTCATGGCTGTGATACCTCTTGGGGAATGTTGTTTTTAAGCTTACCACAACCAAGGTACTGGCTGATCAAGGGACAACTCAGAGCAATGAATGCCAAACTCAAATTTAGTATTCAGAACTTTGGGCAAAACAATAAAGCAATCAAGATTTCAATTTATAAAGCATGGGTTAATAATTATATCTTAAGTGGAATTGCTTTGAAAGCCATACTGGGAAAGTAAGTTAACAGCTGAAAAACCTAGAAATTAACACTGAATGCTTTCTTCCCTTCAAAAAATTCTCAATTGCTTCAGTGGAACAGGATTAGGCCACCGGCTCTGTAAACGTAGCCATGCAAAATGTATTGCCTCTTTGTACTAAAACAGATGTCTGCCAAGTTCTTTTTGCTGGTACCATGGTTCTAATAGTCTGATGTTTCAGCATAAAAATAACAGTTAAGTGTATGACTGAACACTGAGACATTTTTTAGATGTTTAGGGGTTACAATTAACAGTGAGATCAAAATTTCTTCTTTGAAAACATTGAGATCTGAAATCTGTAATTCTTATATATGAAAATTCAGAATGTGTATTAAAAAACTGTCAAGAAAGCTACTGATTTTGCTTTCTCAGTTTCTAGCTCCAAATTTTTGTTTCCTATTCATCCATTGACTGGTAAAAATGAGCAACAGGTGGAATCTCCTGACTTACTTGCATTCTTACATCAAAACACTAGAGATGAGTAAGAAAAAGCCTCATTTCTCCTCCAGCAAATACTTTTGAAGTCCAGTTTACAGCAGAAATATTTCCCAGTAAGCAGCTGTGCCACTCAGCAGCTCTTGGGAATACAGGTCGTCTAGAACTCAAGTTATCTGAATCATAAAGCCATAGATTACCTCAGGTTGGAAGGAACTCATAAGGATGGAGTCCAAATCTCTACTCCTCGCAGGACTACCCAAGAGTAAATCATAAGCCTAAGAGTGTTGTCCAGATGTTCCTTGAACTCCATACAGGGAGTCATGAAGCTCCATACAAATAAAAGACTCCATCAGACAGGAGGATTTTGGAATTCAGGAAAGTTTATGCAATTTGCAGACAATCTGGAGGGAAATGCTTGGCACTGTGGGACCCCAGAATGCTGCTTAAGGAATTTTAAGGAGTTTAAACTCAGCTTCCCCCAGTTCCTGTCTTCTTTGTGGGTTTGTGGGGGTTTTTTTGAGAGCCCCTGGTTCTTCCCTCATTTTCCCATATTAATACTTCCATGTTTTCATGCTCAAGTCTATAACACCATTACAAACATATGGAACAAATCAGCAGAGTTCTTACGTCTTTTCATATTTTACTACCTGTTTTCCCTGCATGTTCAGAGTTTCAATTCTATCAGATTTTTCAAGAAATATATAAAATTGAGGAAAAGTAGAAAGTAGAGGCAGAAAATAAAACTTGTTATCAAGTAGGAGCACTCCATAACTGATTTAAACACACTCATGATATTTAGCCCTTGGTACAATCGTGGTGCAAATCTAGCATCATCAATAGCAGAAGCAACACTTTTAGATACAGGACATTGCAATTCCAGTTCTAAATTGTGTGCCAAGTTTATATCAACCTTTCAATTGAAATGCCACAAAATCAAAAGCATTTATACACTAAGAAATTAGTGGCATGCTGGCTCTGGGAACCTGCAAACCCTGACTGTTTAGCAGTGGTTAGCAACCTGGCGTTGACAAAACTTATATATTATAAAAAAAGTGTAGTTTTACATATATATATATCTATAAAGGTGTAATTGTGACTCTTGTAAAGTATACAAAAGCAAGCAAATTAGTTAGCAAGGTATCCCATTCACACTTCTCTTAACTTCCAAGTACATATAAACACAAGTGAGACATTGAGTAGTTTACAAGAAGTGACTCACTAACTTCTATTAAATTATGAAATCTATGTAGACCTCATATTTTTAGGAATCCTTTTGCAATATTGCAATGCAAAGACAGTTTTTTTAGACCACAATATTTATAATGACAGCTACTTCATTAGCTGTAATACTCAAAAAGCTGCTCTATCTTTTCTTTCCTGGTTCCTGAAGTGATTCACCTGGCATCTGGAAACAAAGATTGCTGTATTGCTCAGTGGCTTCTAATGTATATTTGGTAAATTAAAACATCTCTAAAACCAAAAATGAAGATGCTTTCACTAAGAGTAGAAATACTTATGGTTCTGAATACAGAAGACCAGTCAGTTATAGGAGTCAATCTGAATACAATTCCTGGAAGCCTCAGAAGCATACTCTGATATGTGTTATTGGCAGTACTGCTTTGAATCTGCTTGTTCTGCTCTTTGAGTAAGCTGTACTTGTAACTGCTTAAAAAACTGAATTTCAAGTTAACCACATTTTACTGGCAAGAATTTGGCAAGAAGCATGGGTATAGAAAAAGGATGTTCCATATCAGTGTTTCAAACAGAACAAATCCATCACGGTTTTTGCAAAATAAAAATTTATTAACTATATCAAACAGCATATAAAATGACAAATACAAAGTGCAGGGTGCATGAGTCATTAACATATGTGCAATCTTGTCATATGCCCTTTTTTTCCACTGGAGTTGGCTGGAATTAACACTGTGGCAATCTGTGCTGGCTCTTGGGCAGGTAGGAGGTAAAGGAAGAAGGTATGAGACCTGCTCTGCAGAGCTGTCTCTGAAACACAGTGACTGCTGCAGTGAAATGGATGTTTTATCCCATACTGCTTTGCAGTGCGTGCATTTGCTAAATCAGGATGTTCAGTCTTCAAGGTAAACTATTCAAGTGTGCCTTTTCTCCAGCATGTTGTGTCACAAAGGGCCAAACAGACCTATGGAAAATATCTACCCTTCTCTTTCTTTTCTTTCTTCTAATCATCATCTGCTTCTTCTCAGGCAAGGTCACTGATAAGCAACAACAAAACAAAAAAGGCATTGTTAGATTGGACAGGTCATAGATAAAAATCTCCATCCTTTCCCCACTTTTTTTTTTTCCTCATAAGATATGAAATAGATCAGCCGTGTAGTGGGCAGTTCAGAAATCCTGTCGATGATGGCTACTTTAAATTTAGCACCTTTTGAAGAGCTTGCATACAGAGTGTCGGCTACCACAGATACCAGTTGTAGAAACATGGCAGTAAGTGACTGAATGGGCAGCGATCTGTTCAGAAACCCTCGTGCAGACACCCATGAGAAGGTTCTTCACAGCAGCTGGAGTTCACCCAGACATGTTACCAGCCTTTCCACTATGAGCACTTCTCCAGAGCTGATAAAGGTGAGGCAGTAACACACTGTAAAAGGAGAAGTAAAAGAGGCCTTCCTCACTCTCAACATTTAAAGAATGCTTGCTGAAAAATGCTGACAGTGTCCTGAAGATAAAAGGGGATGTTCATGCAAAGATCAACCTGAAAATCCATGAATGGAAATGGATAGCTGCTATTGTTTAATTCAGTGAGCAGCTTCTCTGAACCAACATCAAAATGGTGCTGTTTCCCTGAATAAAAAAAGTTGTTTTGAATTTGGTTTACTCTCAGAAAGCAAGGGACTGTGTGTATCAAGGCTCTACTACATGTATACATTTTATTCACAGAAAATACGGTTTTAGCAAATAATTACAAGACTACTTTTAACAATCTTGTTTCCCATCTGGTTTAATGGCATACTAAGGTGTCAGTTTCATTGCCATTGTTTTTGTCCCCGCATGCAAAAAACTGATATTTAGTCACAGAAATTCTACATGCCCACATATATTTATCTATATTTAGCACACGTTTATGAATACTGGGTGTGATGTATTTTATCTTTTGGTTTTTTACTTAAAATTGACAGTGCATATAGGAGTGCTAAAAGCAACTGGCTATTTGAAAGGCATTTCCTTTGTTTCCTGTCCCCTTGTAAACAGACACTACTCTAAGAAGCAATGAAAGAACTGAAAAGAAAGAACAAGTTCTTAGAGCTGAGTCTGGGAAAAAAACAAACAAAGCAGAAGTAGTATATAAAAACAAACTTACCTGAGCTTTTTTGTTTTTCCAGCTGGTCTTTGGGTTCATAAAGTACTCCTGACTTCCATCCATATACATCTCCTGACTCCTCTGTGTAATCCTTCTTAACAAGCTTGTTGTCCATATCCACTCATCAAGTTCTTTTCCTTCTCTTTTTTGAGGTCATATGTCCAATGGTCATGGAATTCTAATTTTCCTTAGCATCCAAACTCTGTATGTTGGCTAACAGAACCTCAGTTTTTTGCACTAGTGGTTTCCTTTTAATTGAATGTTTGATTATTTTTCCCTGCTGTGACATTGTTACTCATTCCTCTCATCACAACCTCTCCATCTTACACGTGCAATGTCCAAAACCACCTTAGTTCTTATAAGAATGCTGAAGCCTGGCCTGCACCACCTCCCCCTGAGGACTGAAGTACGCTGTTTTCCTGGAATAGGGAGGTCCAGTAACTCCACACACAGTAAAGTCCTTAAGCTCAAGTAGATCCAAACATGCGGAGTATTTTAAAAGGTTGAGAAAAACATTTATTCATCACTGAAAGTGATGAGATCTGGAGTTTGATGAAAACTGGAGTTTGAGACTGTGTACAGGTTGATCAAAGCCAAAGGATCAGAGGATTGTGCAATTCTTGAAGAGCTTAGTAAATCTGTTTGTCTTAGTAAATACACAACATATCAACTGTGTAGGCATCTTACCACTGCTGGAACAGACATTTTTTTCTATGTGTGAGGATATTTTAACTCGACCTGTGTAAACTCTGGGTGTTTCCTAGCAAGACCCAGAATGGACTTTGTGCTTGTATGTGCTGAAAAAACACAAGCATTACTTTTTAGTGTCAACTCCAAGCCCAAGGAATCTGTTTTTCTGGATTTTTCATTCAAACTATGCTGCATAACCAAGACACTGAAGAAATAAAATTCCAAATTCATAACAATTTGTGTTAGACATACCAAGAGCATTATAAAGATACAAAGAAAGTAAAAAGCCCTGTAGTCAACCGTATCATTTTCTATGACATAACAGTATTATTTCTTCCTAAATATGCACATACACCCCAAAAAAATCCCGAGTATTTATGCATAGGACACGACAGTCACGATGTATGCAAAGTTGTTATAAACATAGTTTCATATTTGAACACGGCCTCTTCCTCTTCAGACAACAGAGGAATTGCTAGTATCTCTGAAAATGTTACTAAAACAAATCGCCAGTGCTGAAAACTAATACATTGGATCTAACAATCCTGGCGTAGGAGATATGAAATAAAAGGATGAGCCACTGATTTACAGTATCACAAGAGGCCTGGGAAACCCCTTTCAATAGTATTCCTTATGTGAGAGAATGCCCTGCTGCAGCACTGAAGGAATGCCAGAACATCTACTCCCTACAGTTTATCCTCATAACAAACCTTGGAGATCTTCTCTTTCTGCATTTTGACGATTTTATTTGAACTGAGGAATTGTTCAGAAAGTGACAAAGATGGACTAGGTTAAATGCTGTAACAGGGTACTTATTCACACTACATTAGGCAGAGGAACACTAAAATTAGGCATAAAATTTTATTCCCTTGGTAATATCCTCCAGTATTGGCTAGAGACAGGAGGAAAAAAGAGGATTTCCCTTGGAAAAATAAAGCAAGCTGTTGATACGAAATGTAAATATTGCAGTATTACATTTGCAATAGTATCACTATTTCTATTGGGGGGGGACGGGACATGAGGGAGACGACATCACCAGAGAGCCAGGGAAAAAAAAGCCACTCAGTGAGCTAAAGTCTAAAGGCTCTTTTGAATGGTAACTATATTCTCCTTTACACTCTGTCCGCAAAAAATCTTATTAATAACAAAACCATGAGAGAGTGAGATATTTTCTTTTGATTTTACTGGAGCTGCATGAGAAATATGTTTGGCCTGTCATTCTATAAAATGATATTACAAGCCTGTTCCAAAGCCCACTGCTCTCTTTCCTTTGGGGTCAGAAGCAGGATCATGCAAAGGAGGAACAAAACAACAGCCTTTTTAAAACCCTTCATGAAAATAATTTTTTTTAAATTGCTGCTTAGCCCTAATTCTCTTCACTACTGCACCAAGCAAGGGACAGCACTTGCCAGAGTCAGACTGAACCAGCCGAAGCCATACCAAGTGAACATATATTTGTTGTATACCATGCCCTTTTTAATCCACTTCCTGATAAAAAATGCCATGAAGACATAAGGGATGAGAAATGAAGACCTCTAATACTTCACAAAATAAGAGACCCCAGTGCTGGTTTGGTTGGGAATCTGTGACCTTACAGATGTTTATGAGTTTGCCTGGTGCATAACTATAATCAATTTGGTTATGATAGACGTTCAAGAAAGGTAAAATTTATCCCGAAGGAAACTTGGTTTCTGAAACCAACTGCTCAGATGCATTAGGCAGGTGGGAGTTTCAGCAAGCCAAAGGGTCTACTGGCAGACACAACATTGATTTCTTATTGTTTACAACCTACCAGACAGTTCTATACTGACCTGATTTGATGGATCTCTCTGGGGAACCCTGCAGCCCTGGATATTTCCACAACCAAGCTGACCAGTTTCCTTACTTGGTGACTGCGTTCCATATCTGCAGCTTCAGTGCAAACATGCTGAACTAGTATATAAACACTGAAAATCTGATCCGAGATCAGATTTTAAATCCGATCTAATAATAAGGTTTACTGTTTTCATAACTAGAAGTATGATCCCTTTTAAGGGATCAAAAATCCTATTGTGATTTTTGTCTATCTGTCTCCACATTCTACTCCCCCTCCCCATACAAGATGTTTCCCCTTCATTTCAGTTTCATTACATTTTGCTGCTTTTTCCTCTATGGCTAAAATAGGCAGAGCGATTCTAATCAAAGCAAAATACTGTGAAGGATTCTAAAGAGATAATCTTTGTCAACAAGCTATAAAAGCTTTGATTTGTTCTCCTTGTGACTTTTTAATCTATGATATGTGGAGAAGATGATGCTATTTGTCTGCACCCATTTTTACTCCATAGAAATCCGGCTGCACTTCTGTTTAAAACACCATTGATAATCTTATTAGCATTTCTCATCACTACTATTACGAGAAAGAAAAGGTCAGCAAGTAATCCGCAGACATAAAGTTTTCTGGTACTATACTATCAGGAACTTCACATCTTTGCTGAAAGTTGATCAACATGATGCAAACATTTATCAAGCTCAGACAAAGTGATATTAAACTCAGTATTTCCGTGAGGACATTCAGTGTTGTATACCTATTTAATATCGAAGTACTTTTCCACCACTGACTCTCTCAACAAAACAATGACTGTTCTCAAAGTTGATCAAGAAATGATTCTAACACAGATAACTTTGTTTTATAAATGTGCTTGTATGATGCACTTAGAAAGAAATACCCGTGCTCCTTTACCATGGAAATGCTAATGGATGGGAATTATATTTTCCTTCTTTTAGAGTCCATATAAAAGCCTGACCAGTGCAGAACAGTTTTCAAAACAGTTCCTTTTCTGCCATTCATACAGCAAAGTTTCTATGCCTTGCTAATAGTCTGCCGCATATGTGTAGCATGTATGTGTATATAATGAAAATATTCCTTTGCATATCTTACTCATCTCCTCAACACAAAAATTGAAAAAAAATAGAAAAGAACAGGAAAAACAGAAACCCTCAAATATAGTCCTTAACAAATCTGGAGAAATCATATATCCCTGATTATACTGAAGTAGCTCCTCTTCTTTCTTAATTGTCTTTGTCTCCAAACACACAGTTGCTCAATTTTATAATATGTAACATGCAAGACTGTAGAGTAAAACAACAAAGTCATACTATGAACCGAGAACTACTACAATAAAACTGATGCCCTTTTTGAAAATGTGGGCATATAACTGGGTATTTGAATCTAAAACAAAGAAACCACTGCAAATGTTTAGCATTTAACTATTGCCCTTGTTGGTGAAT
>VZTA01012015.1:55386-98217 GCA_013398855.1 Mohoua ochrocephala
ATTATGCATCACGAGAAAATGACTGCCAGTAAACGCAGAGCAGCTTCCTGGAGCTCTCTATGGCCTGTGCTTGACACACTCAAGCTGGATTTCTAACCCCCCCACAGTCCCCAAGCAGATAAATGTGTGCATAGAGAAAGAGCCATTTAAAGTGCGCGTCTCCTGAAGTCCTTTAACAAAACAGAAGTATTTTGCGGCCAGCTCCGGTGTGCAAACCCAGCATTGACAATGCATCAACATCAATCCATGTGTGGGGGGGATCTGAAACCTGGGCAGATCGTTGTTTCCTGAGATCTGGGAATTGCTCTGCCTGGAGATTTTCGGTGGTGGTTTTTTAAGCAAGCAGCTCAGTGTCGTATCTCTGGAAACTGGCGTGTATGTGCTATACATATGCACACACACCCCGATGTGCCTTCGGTTAAGCCTTGTTTTTAAACCACTGGGATTATTTTTCCTCCCCTGCCTTCACCCCCCCGCCCTGCACTCTAGCCCTGTTACTGCAGTGTGAACCAGAAATCAATAGGGCTGCTCTAATGGAGGTTCCAGCTGAAGTTGGCTGTGCAGGCGCACACACACACACACACTCACACACTCACACACTCACACACTCTGACGTCTGTGCAGCTTTCTCAGCCGATTGGGCACCACATCGGATGTTCTGTGGAGCAAAGAATAGGAATCATTTACAGTCTGCTAAAAAAAAAAATGGTACCTTGCATCTCCCTGTCTCCAAGAGCACCAGGCTGGGCTCGCTGCACAGGCTGGCTGCAGTGTGCGAGGGAGAGCTCAGCTCAGGGTACAGGCAGGTACCAGGGGACACCCCCAGATTACCACAGAAGCTGATGGGGCACAGAACCGCACAATTCATCCAGGATGTTTTTATAAGGTTACTCATTCATACTGTGAAAGACAAGAGTATGAACATAGGAAAACAGACACCAAAAATCACAGCAGTTTAACTCATGGATTATTAGAGCTTTTGTGCCCTTTGATGTGTTTGCAAGGATTTCTGAGCTCTGAAGAGTATTTTAATCAAAGTTTTATTTTTAAGGGCTTTGTTAGAAATTATCCACTGAAAATTTAATATTTTGATGTAAATCACTTGCTTCCCCCTTCTTCAATAGAAAAATATTTAATTTGTTGAATATTAGTCTCCAGTTTAATTTTCTGTGGTCTTCAAGTATTTTTCATATAGATATTTATATGTGAAGCCACCCCTCGTTACTAAAGCATGTTTGGGGTTTTCCCCTCTTAAACAATAAACCCCAGGCTTGGTTTCTTCATCTTGCAGCTGTTTATCTCTAAAACAAGAAACAACCCTGTGAGTGAACATGTAAAAAATCCTAATTCTCTACTCCCAAAATAAGGTATTCCTGGGATCTGCGACACAGCAAAACACCTCCCCCACCTCCCTGTCTATGTATTTCAACTTCAGTGTATTGACAGCCACTGCCCCAGCCGAAGTCTGGCTCCAGTGAAGCATTTATATTCCTTCCACTCAGCCCTGTGGATCTTTTGCAGGGCTCAGGATGCCAACCCAGGACCTGCTCTGGAGAAATAAAGTCTGGGAAAATGAATGAATCATAAAGCCATATTGCATGACAAAGTCACATCCCAGCCTATGTTCAAGAGTTCTTTCTTATGCAAGCTTTTAAACTCTAAAAATTATGGCATATGGCAGGTTACTAAGTAATGGGCTGTAGGAAACCTTAGAACAAAAGGGAAGCACAGAAGTCCACCTCTCCTTAACATCAGCAATTACACCACCACAGTACCCCCTCCCCAAATATTTATCTAATCTCTGCTTTAATTATTTATACTAGTTGCTTTTTTTCTGCTGTCCTTAGCAGTTTGGAGCACAAATTAACTGTTCCCGATTTCTCTGTGTGGAGACATTCTGCCTAGGATTTTTTTCCCTCCCTCCTGCCCAACCCTTATCAAATTTTAACCCCTTTTCTACTGGACAGAAAGCTCAGGCTGTCTGAGTACTGTAACTGCTGTCCATTAAAATGTGTATGCATTCAAGAGCTACAAGGTATCTTGCCCAGCCCAGCAGTAGACTGATAAACATAGCATCATAGGCAAAAGTTAAAGCATACAGTTTAACTGTTGTCCTAGAATATGAAATTAGAGTCTGGACTATAATGTAAATGCTAAAATGCATTTCTTTTTAATATTGTTTTTAGGAAAAAAAAAAAAAGCAGATTTCCACATAATGAAGCTATTAGCGTACTATCACTTGGCTCATGCTGTATTTATTAATATCACTGAAAATGAACAGTGGCAACTTATCCTTACAGTGCCACTAATCCTTACATTCTTTAATCTTCCCTATCTTTTCCTAACATTGGCATTTAGCATGCCCAGAAACACCAGCTTGGGGCATTAGGACAGCCATTAAGCCTGAGCAGTTGCTGAGGTAACTACTCAGGTAACTACTTTTTTGATCTGGAGCTGAGCAACCCCTCTGGTAATGAATGTCTGGCTCCTATGAAATCTCTAGATGGGAAGGGACACCATGGGCTGGTTGGCTAAATTCTTCTCAATGATTAACCAGCAAAGCTGGTTCTACCAAAGTGTTTAGCATACACTGGCCATTCCAGTAGCTCAGTCCCTACCTCCGAATCCATGAGTATCTGAAAAATAGTCCTTCCCAGTCCATAACAGTCTTGCCAATCTACTGATAATTTCTGGTATTTTCCCAGCATAGTGACTTTTGTTAAAGCAGCAGGTTAGTATTCACAGAATCACAGAACAGGTAAGGTTGCAAGGGACCACAGTGGGTCATCTGCTCAAGCAGGGCCATCCAAGAGCACACTGCACAGGACTGCATCCAGACGGTTCTTGAATATCCCCAGGAACGGAGACTCCAAAGCCTCTCTGGGCAATCTGTTCCTGTGCTCGATCATCTGCACAGTGAAGAAGTTCTTCCTCATGTTCAAGTGGAATTTCCTGTGCATCAGTTTACATCTGTTTCCTCTTGTCCTATTGCTCGGCACCACCAAGAAGAGCCTGGTCCATCCTCTTTGACACCCTGTCTTCAGATACTGGCAGACATCGATGAGGTCTCCTCTCAGTCATCTCTTCTGGAGGCTGAACAGGCTCAGCTCCCTCAGCCCTTCCTCATAAAAGAGATGTTCCAGTCCCTTAATCATCTTTGTAGCCCCTCATCGGACCTGCTCCAGGTGCTCCACGTCTCTCTTGTACTGAGGAGTCCAGAACTGGACACAGCACTCCAGATGTGCCTCACCAGGGCTGAGTAGAAGGACAGGATCACCTCCTGTGACCTGCTGGCAAAGCTCTTCCCAATGCACCCTAGGATTCCATTGGCCTTCTTGGCCACAAGGACACGCTGCTGGCTCATGGACAGCTTGCTGTCCACCAGGACCCCCAGGTCCTTCTCCACAGAGCTGCTTCCCAGCAGATCAGCCCCCAGCCTGTGCAGGTCCATGGGGTTATTCCTCCCCCCAGGGACAGGACCCTGCACTTGCCTTTGTTGAATTTCACAGTTCTCTGCTCATCTCTCCAACCCATCGAGGTCCTTCTGAAGGGCTGCACAGCCCTCTGGGGTACCAGCCACTCCTCACAGATTTGTGTTGTCAGCAGACTTGCTGAGGTGGCATTTGCCCCTTCATCCAAGTCATTGATAAATATGTTCAACAATATTGGGCCCAGTATTGAACACCATTAGTGAGAGGCCTCCAACTACACCCTGTGCCACTGACTATGACCCTCCAGCAAAGGGTTATAAAGATCACTTTGATGAGACACAGCAGAACATCCTGCAAATACTGCTCCAGCACAACACAGCGACATGGTGGAAAGTACATCTAAAAAAGTGGGCTTCACGCAGACAGAGGAAAGTAATTTGTCTTACTTCAAGCAGACCTTGTCTCAGCCATGAGACAAAATACAGCTCACGCTGTACCCAAACTAGTAATTTACAGGCGTGTGGGGCATAAATATTCTTTAGTATCTAAAGTGGGGCGCACTACTTTGTTCTTGCAGCTATAAAGTGTTTGTATTGAACTGTCTAGTGTCTGGTCTCCATGAACCACTGAGCAAAAAACACCAAAACACATATATGAGTGCAACTGTATGTGCAGAAATCCCATAGAATATTGAATAACTGCATGCTGTTAGCCCTCAAGCAAACATTTTCCTCAAATACATGGTCTGAAATGTCAAAAGCCGTTACAAATGGGGAAAAGAATCACAGGGATCAAATGCCCACTCCCAGCCAAAATCTTGGTGGCTCCATGTAACCGTTTACCCTGAGCATTCTCCACTTGACACCATACGTATGGAGAAACCATTTTGCTGTCTAGAATGACATAAACACTTAGAATTATTTTGGAGAGAATGCACCTAAAGTAGCAGGTATCTCAAGGACAACAGCTTCAGAATATTCACACTGCAGTTTTCATTTAGGCAGTACTTCTGACATTTAGCAAAGGACTCCAAGTAGTATTTTCATCAGTGTTGTTGGCCTCAGCTGCTCAAAATTACTGATCATGTCCTCAAAGTATTTCCATGAAGGCACGCTGAGTTGCAAATTTTGCCCATGCTTCCAGCTGGCAGAATGCAAACTATCTGGTCTGGAAGCCAGTCAGACACAGTCAAGTTAATAAAAGGCCTGCCAGCTAGAAGAATCATCTGAGCTAGGTGATGACCATGTTCACGCAGTATAGATAATCGTCCTAGTCCCACTGGATACACAAACTGCAAAATGCTCATACATTTGAGTCAGCTGAAGGAAAAAAAAGAATTTATTATGGATATAGGATAAAAATTGCAAGAAAGAGTTATGAGCAGTAGCATGCCTTTACTTTTTCCCCATTGGTTTCAGCAAGGAGGAGGAGCAAGTCCACAGAGCTACTACCAAACTGGAGAATTCAGAATTTTAAAAAAAGCAATAAAAACAATTATGGAAATGGAAGGAACAGCTTATGACAAAATATTAAAAATTAAACTCATAGAATGCAAATACAAACTGAAAGAAGAGCAGAAACATCAAGGACGGTGGAAGGTCCAAAACTGAAAAAAAGAGAGAAGTTAAAGGTACCAAAAAGAGATACCTCGTACACATATATGAGAAGTCAGTGTAAGTTAAAATTGTCATAGTTGAATTCTGGAAGCCAGGAAATGACAAGAAGACATTGAATATTGTGATAGTATTCTTAGGACAGTAGTGTAAGGAAGTAAAACCGGACCAAAGAAAGCGCTGGAAATTATACTACAAGGAACAATCCCAAAATGGCAGGGGAAAGGTTTAAGCAATGTAATGTCTTTTCAGCTTCTAGTTTTCATGACTCCCAGTTATTATTAGTTGTTATCTCTATTTAAGTGATAGTCCCCACTGTAAACACTTTTGACTAAACAAGAATCCATAAAGGGAATTAAAAATCTCAAAAGGAGAAAAAATGAGATAAAGAAAGCCCCTTATAGAAAGTTTAGAATTTTTCCAGCTTAAAAGTGAGTACATAAACTTGGCAGAAAGTAGATTTCTTTATTATTTTACAAAATTAACAAGCTCGAGGCTTTCACGATTCTTGAAAAGACTATAATCTTGAATCTACTTCTTGAAAAGACTACCATCAGTCCAAGGCACGTGTTACATACAGGAGGGACTATTTTACAGGTAAGTAAAAAATAAATCTTGTCAGATTGCATGCTTTGCTTTTCCCAGTGATGACTTTAGCATAGAAACATGCTTAAATTCTTTGCTGAATTCTTTGGACCTAAAATTGCTACTAATACTTTAGTGGAGGATAACTATATAACGTTAAGAAGTTCTGCTGCCTACTCACATACATTTAGTTTATTTGCACTACTGCATTGGTTTATAGTTTAATCGAAGACCTGCTGGACACACAGACAAAAAATTGTGATCTGAAGTTCTAAACACCTTAAAGAAGATGACCAATTAAATAAAACATAGCCAAAGAAGGGTTTGTGACAAAATTCATAGATTTAACATTGAGATTATAACCTATGTCCTTGTTTCTGCTCTATGTTCCACAGTTTTAACAATTTTTTTTCTATGACAGGACTCAGGAGAACAGACCTCCTACAATAAGTGTGCCTTCTAAGGGGATGGGAAAAAATTAAGGGAGAAATAGTAGACTAGCAAAGGATGGGGCATAAAAGAGGCAACATAGCATAAAGATTGCAAAGGAACTTACAGAGCAGGAAAAAGTCAATGAATTGTTTCTAAAAGCTGCAGGTGACAGCAGGATTCACTTTAAGGTTAAGACATACACATGTAGGTGGCGAAGTCCCATTATAGTCAGTGAAAATCTAGTCAAAACAGTCAACACTGCCTGAAGGATATTAAGGTGGTCAGATAGAATATGTCTACTTCAGAGAGAGATGAACAGCTCCCAGCCTCCATCACATGTTTTTCCAATGTTGTTTTGCTTTAAGAGGAACTAAGATAATGAGTACATGTTGAGGACACCTAAATTAGGAGAAAGATTCAGCTACAGAGCGAAAGAACTACATGTAGATGTTTTAATCTCACCAAGAATAACACTTTTTCAAGCCAATTAACTTCCCTAAACAGGCATGTACTGCTGACACACCCCAGCTTCCCTGTAGGTCTTCCTGGAAACTTCTGCCAGTCCTGTGCAATTATCTGACAAAGATGCTATTTTGAGACTGAATTAGGGTACAGCCCCTAACACAGTTCCCAATTACATTTGGCAAGGTATTTTTGTTATTTCTTAATAGGAAATTAAAATAAAATAAAATAAAATAAAATAAAATAAAATTTAAAAAAGACCGAAAAGCTGAGAAGTTCTTCCATGTTTTTCATTTTTCTTTTGCTTTGTTTCTTTTTTGCCTATTTGAAATATCAATAGTTTTCTGCTTTCAGTAGAAAAGAATTCCTATTGCTAGGCACATTTTCATTAAAACACTGCTCAGTTCATACACTACCTTTCTTTTAAAATATTTACTCCATGATTACTAAGCTTAGACGAATCTCAAAACTATTTAATTAAAAAAAAAAAATCCAGAGGAAAAATATTCAGAAAACTTTAGTCATGACTCAGTACAACTCCATAACTCCATTTATAAGCATAGGAACTACCTGATCCAGGTCAATAAACACTTTAACACACAATTAAGCCAACCTAAAACAGGACACAGACTGGTCATTACCCTGGCATATTCTTGTGTGGTATGGACATCCTAAGTCAAAGTCTGCCTTTGTGCTCAAAGCACCAATGTGTGCAACAGTTCAGTTGATATTCTTGCAGAAACCTGATCAATTTCTGTTTGAACCCATGCAATTTTTTTTCTAACATATGCTTTTAATATCAAAGAATTGGGCAGTGATTGTATAGTAAAATACATTTACTATGTATTTCACAATGTCTTTTTGCTTCTTTTATAACTGATGTCTGATAATTTCATTGGAAATCTTCCCCTTCCTATATTGCTTGGCCAATCAGCTCATTCTCCTCACCCTTCATGCTTCCATGGATCATCACTCCCATATCCAGCTTCCATTATTATCTCAATGCCAAGCAGAGTAGTTCTGTCTGTGAAAGTTCATGCACAGAAGCTGTTGCTCACCTCTGAATGTCTTCCCTCCTTATCCTCTCAGCATGCAACTGCAGCCATATTTTTTTTAAAAAGAAGAAGCTACGCTAGGAAGAAATGGTGCTCATCTTTACATGGCAATTTATTAACAAGAATATTTTTCCAGGGACTCGGGATGTCCTTCTAAGTTTTCAATGTCAGAGAGCAAGACTCTAAATGCCAAGCCTCCAAACAGAGGTGCTGGTGAGTTTTAAGGACCACAGTAGTAAGTGGTGCTTTAAAACAGATGGTCTGCCTCACTCACAACTGGGCACCAAAAGCTCTTTTAATTCAGGTGGCATGAAGCCGTATCTGGAAACTGCAAACAGAACCATGAAAACGAATGCGTTCTGGGACAGTCAAAAGTTTCCTGGTGTTGATTCCAAGTAACCATCAAACACAAACTTTAACTACATCATTTGTTTTTGCTGTTAAGAAGTTTGCTTATGCACACATATTTGAAAAAAAAAAAAGAAACCACAAACCTGAAATATGTTCATAACTCCACAAGAAGCATTCTGAAGAGGCTGAAGTAGAAAGCAGGATGCAAGTGGCATCAGTGACAATCTGTCACTTGATACACCTTCTAATCCATAACTTTACTAGTCCCGTTCCCAACTCCTGCTCCTTCCTTTGCTATCACTTTGTCAGCCATTGTGCTAAACCTAGCTAACTGGCTGACTGTAACCTCCTTTTCTCTCCCTCTCCCCTCCCCTCCCCTCAAATGAAGAAAGGTAGTGGGATTTTCAGCTTTGGAAATACTCAAAACTTGACTGTGCAAGTCCTGAGCATGTTGTTCTAACTGTGATGCTAGGACAACTTTGAGCTGGGGGTGGTACCAGATAACCTCCAGAGATCCCTTCCAACCTAAACTGTTTGCTAGTTCTAATCACGTATTTAAAATTAAAGTTCAAGGGCTTTTTCAAAGTTAAAGTTCAATTTCCAGCTAGAAAATCTTCATGTTAAGCTTCAAAAAGATGTACAACCATTTTTAACTATAACGTACTTGCTAGATTACAGACCAGAAGTAATAATATATATGATATGGGAAAAAAAAAGCAGCATTAACTGTGCATTCCCAAACTAAGCATACTGAGTATAGTCAGAAAAAAAGGCAGCATGGGTCTGCTGTAACCTGACCAAGGTTTTACATATATACACGCTATATAGCATCTGAACTTACATGTTTGAACTCAGAACACCTCAAAGAATAATGTGTTAACAAAAAATGAATTAGCACAAGAACATACTGCTTATGAAATTTATAAATGATGACATTATTAACCGCACTGAAAAGTAATTTTTGTAGTCAAGATTCATAGGCAACATAGATCTGCAAAGCAAAGCACATTCTCTGAAATGAATCAGGGATAAAATCTGTGAACGTTAAAGGGAAAAAACATCTGCAGCATCTAAAGTGAAAGAGAAACTTAAAGGGAAGTAAGAAGACACAAACATAAGATGAATAGATAACATTTTTAAAGAAACAATGAACATTGTGCTCTGGGGTAGGGAAAAAGATTCCCACACAATCATGCAATCCAAATGTATATGCTTTTAGGTAAAGTGAGAACTATTTTCAAACTCTCTCTGTGGTTGAAATGGCAGCATTTGAAAAACAGAACAAAACCATAGCGGGTACCACATTTGTATAAGGCACTATAAATTCTACTAGATGAACTCCCTCTTCACTGTGATAGAATGATTTATTCTTCACTGACTACCTTACAAAAACAAGCACGAGAGGGAAGAAAACAGCTGTTTGGTCCAAACACTGAAAATGAATTTTTTTAGCTACATCTATGCAACACACGAATTCAACTTAAGCCCAAATATGAGTAATGATGGCATCAAGGAACTCCGTTTTACCCCTCAAATTAAATAGAATCAGAATGCAATGGAAGAAAGATACAAGTACCTAAATAGTCATAAACTAAGTCTTGAATTAATACTTTCTATTGGCAATATAATATGGGAGAAAGCCAAGTCTGATGCTATTTTTCCCTATGTACAGGAAATTCCAGTTCCTGAAGGAATAGTTGCTTTTCTCTCATCTAAACATAATTTACCATTATTTTCCAAACTGCCTCAGAAAGGGACTAAAGAAATTCTACTAAGACACCTATAGGTGACCTTTAGGTAATTCATTCAAAGATCAATGACTATAAAAAGCAATGTGATTCAAACAAAATGAACAGTAAATGTGCAGTGCAAAGGATCAGACTGGTTTCTGTTCTGTGGATATTACCTTTATATTTTCTGAAAAGTATGAAAATTAATTTAACAGAGACTGACAGCACCATAAGAATTGGTGCTCCGATTGTATTGCAGGATTTATCAGATCAAAACTTTGAGCAGATAAAAAAGTCTTACCTTTCACAGAAATTAAGTTACTCGTGTACCTTGCCATTTATACAGGTAGAGCCTGAGAATTTTGGTAATCAATCAGAGTTGGGTAAATAATAGCCTGGGATTACGAAGTGCATAAATAATTCACATGTATAACTCTTCAGAAAATTAATAAATTTGTACTGTCAAAAAGAGGAGACTGTCATGGATATCAGCGAGACTACACCTGTTGCAGAAATCCTGAGATCATGGAAAAAAATGGATTTTTAAATGCATCACGCAAATACAAAAAAAATCCCCCAAAAAACAACAACAACAAAAAAACAAACCCTGAAGTTGTCTTGCGATGTACATATGTGGCATCGCATTCACAAAGTTCAAAGTCCTGATTTGATCCATCACAATTTTCAATGCAAAATATTAGCATAAAAATCTACTTACTAATGGGAGAATACTCAGACTACCTAAAATTAGATCCATACTTTAAAACAGTATCAAGTATATTTCTTAGGCATAAGTTATTTGGGAACACGAACTATATTTTTATTTAGAAAAATTAAAATGAGCCAGAGTCTTGTGAAGAAGAATTTTCTCCATTTTAATGAAGAGGCCTTAAGGATTTAGGATATATTCTACTTTTAATGGTTTAAATGGTTAAGAAAAACATTCTAACTTATAAAAGTTACATTAATTGAACTTTAAATTGGTGAAGGTTTTCATTAGAGAAGACCCATTATTAAAGAGCAAGTGGATTAAAAGGGAAAGCATTTGATCAAAACTGATCATGCCACCACAGGCATATGAGTTACCAGCCATCAGTGGTATTACAGTAATTTGCCATGTGATCTCTTCCAACTGTATCTAATTAGCATTTTATTTCAATACTCACAGTAAGCTATTATGACATAGCTTAAGTGAAGTGAATACTTTTTACACTGCAACAGCAAACTAAAAATACACACACAGTAGATTATGGCTCAGCTGAGGTCCTGAAGCTCACTGCTTTATGGTAACCTCACTATTTTCAGCACGTCCAACATTAACACAAGCCTGGTATGTCTTTCTGCCTCGGCATGTCCTCTTTTTAGTTTCTTCCTCCTCCTTCCTTAGACAGAATTTTAGGATTGGGAAGAAGAAAGAGGAGAGAAATCGCAGACTGGCCATGTCACCAGGATTTCCAGACACCCTGGTTGGTGGGATCTGGACATGCTTCGTGGAGCTGATCTGTGCAATTGCTCACCATCTGTGTGGTGTGCGCGTGCTAGATCAGATGTGCACATATGTAGCAAGTTCAGTGCATGGCGCACAGCCCACATTTCCCTCTGAGATTCCCTGGATGTGCGCCTATCCCTTAATACCTCAAACAACTAATTCCATTCTCCTTTCTAGTGGCACACCGAAAGTTAGGAAAGTGTCCGATAAAGTAAAAAAGGTTTTAAGAGAACGGCAGCCATCAAACACGTTTCTAAACTTCATCAATAGCACTGTCAACAACATTAGCTGCAAATTATTTATTGCAAACAGCAGCAACCTACTGCATATACATACAACAGTATGAGAACAAATACCAAACACTTCATCACAATGAACATTTACAGAACATGGCTCAGGCTCTCAGCTTTATGTCACTAAAGTGCCTCTTTCTGTAGTCCCTTGAGTGCCTCTGGCTTTGCAGAGTACATCCTGCTAAACAGCACTTGTATGGCCCTAGGACATGTGCAGTCTGGCCTCCTGCAGCCACTGCTCAATTGAATAGACTGAAGTCCAGCTAAATAACAGAGCCCTCAGCATGGTCGACGGAGGGGGCAAGCACAAGCACAAAGAATTAATCATGCAAGCCAACTCTAAATTGTACAAATTCTGTCAAGCAAATATCTATGACATATTCTGTCACCGAGACTGTCAAAATGTGCTAAATCCTCAGTTTAAGTGAAAATAGTGCAGATATTCTAAATTACAACAATTATGGCAATATGGGCCAACAGAAGATCTTGTCTTATCTTACAGCGGTTTTAAAAATTCAACGCCACAAAAAGGCTCAGAGCACACGCCTTCTGCTTTGTACTCCTTCCTCCATTCACCAAACTTCCTTTTTCTGTACTTTAGAAAGTCTCTCATTTCCTGCCCATGAGTAAAAGCTGCACCTGTCCTGTTCTTGGCTGGACTGTCAGTGCAGTGCTAACTTTTTCGGCTCTGGGAAAAAGATTTGTTATTTAACTTGTGGCAGTGCAAATGATCTGTAGCAAGTCATTGTCATCTGTTCTTCTTCTTCTGCTTCTGAAGTATTTTCACTCTTTGCAATTTTCATCAATTTCTTAATTTATGTATTTTCTGTAATTAACTCAAGTATCCATCACAGCTATATAATTATATATTAAACAAAACCCACATTGATTTGATCATTAATTTCCTGCACCAGAAGAATATTTAAGTGTTTTTGGCAAAGCTGAAGCAATTAAACTTATTTCACAGTGCACTGTTCCCCACTTCAAAACAACTTAGGTCAAAATAATAAATAAGAGTTTACACCATTTTTCAGTAGAACGACAATGGTTAGTTACAGTAACTCGTTAAACAGCTAGGGAAAAAACTCTAAAAGATTTTAAGATGGCAAATTTTCCAATGAAAGAAAAGCAAAATTTTTCTAGAATCCACGTTTGAACTAGCTATAAATTCAAGTCAAGAGATCAGGTTATAAACCTCTCTCTGAAACTAACTTTTTATGCCTATAAATAAGCAATTTATTTCCAAGCTCTGCTTTACTACTGACTATCTGTAAAATGACATATAAAAATTCTTTACTGGTATCATTTACACAGATTAATTAACAAATATTAATAGTGGCAGAGGTGCTAATAAAAATGGCGCTTTTTTTGTTGTCACAGCTGTTCTCAACCTGCCACTATATTGGCACTGTGAAAAGAAAACCATGGTATAGCCCTTTCTTGAATTTGAGAGTACGTAGAAATGAATTAACATCCAAACTGGATTTCCGAACTCCACACATGTTTTAAAATCCCTAAGGAGAAAAGTAATCAGTTATTGTAGCTCAAAATAGGGCCTGTTTTCTCTGAAGCTGGTAAGACCTAGAATGTTACCAGGTCAGAAGTTTGTAAGAAGCTGAAGATGCAGATGAACAAAAGCAGAAGCACCTTAACGTCACAAATATCATTTTGAGTTTACTGTGGAAGTATAGCAAAATCAGACGTGTTTGTTCAGCAAGAACAAGGTCAAGCAAACACACTATTATACTAACATCTTGTGTAATGTCCTTATTGTTAAACCCTCTTCCTTTTATTCCATAAATATACTGGTTACTACTCCCGCACCTGTCTGTACAGAACAGGCTCAGGAGGTGCATTCCCTCTGAGACAGGTGCACAGCATGTGCCTCGCAGCTGGGTTAAAAGAAAAGCATGCATATGTATGTTGCTGAGCATGGGGAGAAAGGAAAATCGATGAAAGTTGATCTGATACAAGGGAAGCATGAAATAAAAGGACATACAACACATGGAAAGGGGATGGATACATGAGTATACTAACCAGAAAAAAAGTTCTGTGCATTAAAATGGAGAGTATGGTAAAATTAATAGTCCCCTATTCACCTATATTAGAAAGATTATTTTCATCAAAAGGAATTACAACTGTCAATAGGTTATAGGATGTCACCTTTCTTAAACAAAACCGGAGTAATTCAAATAAGGGCTCTTTTGTGAATCAACTGAAAAATGGATAGAAGAGCTGAACTCAGAGGAAACCCAAACAGAAGATGCACAAGTAAGGAAAAAAAAACAACCCTCTCATGTTCCTTATCCCTTCATCTTTAGCAAAGTCCATCTGTACAAGAGCTCTCATTTCTCGACATAAGAAGGGTTATACAATGATTAGAAGCAATCATATCAGCAGAAATCCCACAATGAATCAGGATGACGATTCAGCATTTTCTCAGCTCACTTGAAGGAGTAGGAATGAATTTTCAAAAGCACTGGAGAGATTAGCATACTTCTACATTGTATTCAACCGCTTTTTGTTTTCTAGATATACTGCCTGTATTTATCCATTGTTCACAGGCAGGACACAGTATTTTTTTACACATAACAATAAACACTTCAGTGCTTAGAGCTCTCTGAAGGAAAAGTAAAAGCCTATGGTTTAATGTGAAGCTAGAATTGACCTTTAAGTCCTATTGTGTTCTATTTTCATATAAATTGATCAGAATCTTTGGAGAAATTAATCATTTTTCATTTCACTGTCCTGTCCAAAGCCTGTGTATCATACATACGTCTACAAAAAGCATGAAAATAAAAAAGCAACGAAATAAAATATTTGCTAAAGCTATGAGGGAATTAACGGAGCCAACTGAGCTTCTTTATCTGTTTTTAAAATGTGCGTATTCTGGAAATAAAGATTTTCATAGCCTCATATCAAAGAAGTATTCTCTACCCGCAGTTCTCCACAACTCAATGGCAACTTCACATAGGTTTCAAGAAAAATACAAATCAAAACGTACATTTAGAAAAACCAGCTACGATAAACTGAAACAAACCCTCTACCAGCATTCACTTTAAGGATATTTCTAGAACACAAAGTATCATGCATAGACTCCAGATTCTCTCTTTCAGTTACTTTCAAGTGCCATTTAATGTTAACACTGTAAAATGTATAAGGAGGTGGAAAGTAGATGAGATGTTCACCTTTTTCGACTGTAAGCTATTTTCTGTTTTGGTATAAAACTTCAGAATTCTACATCTGGTTAGACCGATAAAAGTACGAACTGTGCAAGCAAAGATTTGCTAGTTGTCTCGATTTTGGAGAATTAAGAGTATTTTTTAAATAATTTCTATTGTTTTTTGAAAATTCACTTTACACAAACAAGTTTTGCAAAACAGTACAGGAAAAAAATTACAGCTTTTTCAATTAAGCTGACATTGTCATTCTGGGGGTGGGGTGACAGCAAGCATTTTCCACTTAACACACTTCAATTTTTTTTCATGGGTTAAACAGAGCCTGTATTTCTTGTTACCTGCAGAGCATGCTACATATCTTGTCTCTAGGTGACCACGCAGGCGGGAACACACGAGTCAAGCTCACTGATATTAGTTACACACAGCTATTAGTTTCACCAATGTCCTATTTACAGAATAACAGATATGCATTCTCCATGGGTTTCTGTACAGCCATACTCTGAGCCAACCCCACTGCACACTGAAAACACGTAAGTCAATGAAGAACTGCTCAGCACATGCAATTCACTTCACATTCTGGTACAGAGTCAAACCAGGTAGGAAAATATTCTATTTTATCACATTGCTACATTCTGTTTTGTGGTTCATTGAAGTAATGGCCTTGTACATAAAAAAACATAGACAACAGCAAGGTGACTGGAGTTTTTTTTAGGAAAAGTTACAAAAGTTTATAGTATTTGGGGAATTGGTAAAAATTGGGTTTGAGTTTTGACAATCCCTACTAAGTAAATTCATTACCTTCAAGCTAAAAAAAAATTCTCAGAGACAAGTGAAATACAACTTACCCGATACAGAACAATCCATGAGGAAAACAGAAGTAAACATCCTAGAATTCTGCATGGTCTACATGACACACCCTACGCCGAAAAAATGCAAATGAGGAAAGAGGTTTCTACTGGTAAGATTACACCTTCAACCACATAGTCAAAATGTAAACCAGTATTTGGAGTATGCATTGTTATGTCTGACACATGAAACTTATTTGTAACTCCATGCATCTGAACTCTGACATCGTCTAAAATAAAATTATCAATAGGAATTTAATCTCTATTTTTCCAGAAGGTAAAGTGTTATTGGTGGGAAGTCAGCCACAATGAAGATAAGAAGGACATGAAACAGGATGGGATGCAACTGGATGTTCTTTTCCTAAGAGAAGTTAAAAAGCTGAAGTGCTCAAATTAATTGGTCAAGTAGTATATAGCAAAATAAAAGAAATACCAAAGAGTGACCAGTGACCGGACTCAAGGACATGGCACAGAGCTGTGCCATGGGAGGTTTAGATTGGACATTAGGAAAAGATTCTTCACCTAGGGGGTGGCTGGGCCCTGGAACAGGCTTCCTGGGCCAGTGGTCACAGCACCAGCCTGCCAGAGTTCAGGAAGGGTTTGGGCAACACTCAACCACATGGTGTGACTCTTGGGGTGTCCTGTGCAGGGCCAGGAGCTGGACTTTGATGATCCTTCTGGGGCCCTTCCAGCCCAAGATATTCCATGATTCTATGATTCTACGGAAGAATCCAAACCGAAAACATGTATATTGTTAGCACTGGTGTTAAAGAGAAGCTGCTTTTGAGATCATGGTTCAATTTTCCTGATGTTTACTACACAACTATTCATAAACAGTCAATTGGCTATACAAGTAATAGCTTGTACACAGTCGGTTCTGAAAATTTATGCTAGCGAGCTCCCTATAAAAAAACAAAAGAAGAAACAATAAAACATAAAAAAGGCACTACAGAAGATAAGAAAAAAAGACATTACCCATTTACTTCCCTCCTTTCAAACTCCCTTCCGACCCTACCTTCTTTTTCTCTGCCTTGTTTATACACATCCTGATGGGTCTTCCCCTTTCCTTCAGTGCTTCAGAGCACAGAGAAACTGCTATTCTCATTTTCTCCTCCACTTTCTAGCTGCTGGCATTTTTCTTTTCCTTTTCACTTTCGTATTAATGTCCAGGTGTTTCTTTAAGCTCACCAAGTTCTATTAGACACAAAATAGTCAACTAACAACACCTTCCTGCTATCCTGAAGGAAGGCTGTATCAGTATTTCATTCACAAGAATCAGCTGACTGTGACAAATTGACTACATAAAGAGTCCACTTACCCATTTAAAATACCCCCATTTTTAAGAGAATCAGAAATCAAACAGAAGTATAGTTTACATCACTCATAATAAAAATGACAGCAACAAAGTAGGGTGATTTCACAGGGGGTGAGGAGGAAAAGGTGAGTGGGAAATGCACTATAAAATGAGAAGTCCTTTTTTTCTGCAGTTTACTGCAGAACTTTTTTTACTCTTTCTTTGCATTATTTTTTCCAGACAGGGTCCAGAAATATAATAATATACACAAAGAGAAAACTTTTCACTCATCTTTTTCTGTTAATCCCATTTCTCCTTCTTTAAAATGACTAAATGTTCATGTGCGGATAGGAGTGGAAATGAAGGACAAGTGCGAAGTCTCCTTTCAAAGAGAAGTAACCTCATTTCAGGCAAATATAGACAGTATAGGGTACAATCTGAATGAGGAAATGAAACAAACAAAAAAACAAACAATACTAGGAAAGAGGAGGCACTGTCTTTAGAGAATTGGGAAAATGGGCACAAAACATGAAAAGAATTCTCATCCCAGATCCATTTACTATTGCATAAAAATCTGAAATGTCCCACCTCGAAATGATTACATCACAATCCAATTTACAACATGGCCAGACTAAATGATGCTCATGAACAAGAAAAGGCAGTTCTATGGTTGGAAATTTAAATAATACAAGCAGTATCGAGGACCAAAACACACCCTGTCACATAAGTCCAATGACACTTCCTTACTTTCCATCTCAATATCTCACATTTTAACTCTGTTTCTGTTGCTGCCTCTCCCTCTTACAATGACTTCCAGCATTTCAAGTCCTACATCCTTCCATACTACTTGAGCTACTGGCTTCCACAGATAGTCAAAAATTACACTTTGACATAATTTAGGTAGGTGTTCTATAATCCTAGTTCCAGAAGTTAACAAGGGTAGACTAAAAAGCATTAAAAAAAAAAAACAACTTATTTAATTTTATTTACTTATTTATATGGATAAATAGCCCTGTAACTACAAATCTGTAGTCAGTAATGAGCTGGTTGCAGAAACATGAAGTTGTTTTTGGAAAGACTTTCATGTGGGCTATCAACTATGATATGCAATATAGTATTTATCTAAGTACATCTCAGACAAGGGAAAAGAGTTAAGTGTAGGGCTGGGAAAGAAAATATTTCCTTTCATTTGACTGCTACCGGTATCCTGAATATGCGTGTTCCTTTCCAAGCAAGCAACTGGGCAGTTTAGGAAAAAAAAAAGCAGCTGTTTACTTTGACCTGGAAGATGGAACCATCTGGAGTGAATGGGGGATACCTCCTTCCCCAAAAAACCTGCTAATACTATGTACAAATAAGCTTCTGACATAGCTGGGGCACAGACCAGTATGTCCACAGCAGAGAGGAATAAGAGAGCAGTGGCAAGATGCACAAAAGCAATCAATCTTCAGAGATGATGAAAAGAAAGATATTTTCCCAGGGATCAAACAGGATCATCTATAATTTGCTGCAACGCAGGGAGCCTCCAAAAGTCACTGAGATAAGACCAGGACTGAAAGTAAAACCCATGAAGACACAGTTGGTGAGGGGAAGATGTGCTGTGTTCTGTTTCACCCAGCTGATGCATTTCTCTCTGCTTTACTTATCTTGTTCTAAAAATAGGTTTTCATCAGAATAAGAAATACATTTTGAAGATCTTCTTGTGTATACCCACTTTAAGGATGGGGACAGGCAGAACAATACCAGAGTAACGACCAACCCAAGAGTCCCATCAGAATAAGAAAACGTGTTGTGTGTTCCACATTTACAATGCTCAGGAAGTCGTTAGTCCTGAGCTATTAGAAATGGCACGATATTTCACTATGAAGTTAAAACTTTGCAGTTTATTCTACTACCTCATACTTTAACGAAGTGGAAAGAATAACGTTATTAGAAACCCTAAAAATATATTTTTTGTTTGTTTTGCCTTCACAGCCAAGTTTCCCAGTTTAGCATACTCCCAAAGCAACAGTCAGACGGAACTTCGACAAGGCCCATCACAAGGTTAGGTATGTTGTGATATCTACCCCTGTGGCTAGAAATCAGACATTTGGATTGTCAGCTTCCACATGCAAAACACAATGCAAAAGCATGCTTAAGAACAAAAAAATCTTGATGTTTTAGAACTATAAGATACAGGTCTAACCATACAGCAGGAGTGGTCAACATATTACACAGATGCATTGTTAGAACACAGTCTGTGTCAGCGTTGAGTAATAGAGAGGCTTTGTGCCTTGATATTTCTACTCTTCTCCATGCGTCATAATACTATAGAAAAAGTAAAGGATTCAGAGTTAATCCCCAAAAATAGTTCCACCAAAAAGCACGCACTGCTGTTTGGATGGCTGCAGCTATTTTATCATCCCTAAGGAGGGCAGAAAAATACATGTGTACTTTCAAAACAAGAGATACAATAAACCAGACTGACTGATTTGACTGTATGTTTAGCTTAAAATATTCTTCATCTTCAGGTCCTAACTTAACATTTTTTAAAGACAGCTTTCACTTTAAAAAACCCCAAATCCACTGATCACCAAATGTTTTAACAGAACCACGGGGTGAGTCCTGGTGAACACCAAGCTGAACATGAGGCAAATATGTGCAGTTGAGGCAAAGAAGGCAAATGGTATCCCAGACAGAAGGTGGAAGTCTGTAATCCTTCCCCTCTACTGAGCACTGGTGAGGCCACCCCTGGAGTGCTGGGTCCTGCTCTGGACTCCTCAGTGAAAGGAGGACATTGACATACTGGAGAGGGTCCAGCAAAGGGCCACAACGATGAAAGGATGGAAATATCTCTCTTATGAGGAAAGGCTGAGAAATCTGGGAGTGTTCAGGCTTGAGAAGAAAAGGCTCAGGGGGATGTCATTAATGTATGTAAATACCAGAAGGGAGGGTGCAAAGAGGACACAGCCAGACACTTTCCAGTGGCACCAGGATCAGAAGCAACAGGCACAAACTGAAATGCAGGAGCCTCTGTCTGAACATCAAGAAACACTTTGTTACTTTGAGGATCTAGCACTGTCACAGGCTGCCCAGAGAGGCTGTGGAGTTTCCCTACCTGGAACACATTCAAAAGCCATCTGGACATGGTCCTGGGCACTAGATGACCCTGCCTGAACAAGGGGTTGGACCACATGACCTCAAGAGGTCCCTTCCAATCTCATGTTTTGTGATTCTATGATACATGGAGGATTCTTTCCCTACATAGCGTTAATCACTTGCAGGACTGTGCTTAACACTGCTAATTACAGTTTGGAACCTATTTATTGGAAACACCCTTTCTAGGGGCAAATTTTTAAAGAACAGCTACAGCAATGAGCTACATGTTTGTCATTTTAGGCCATGTCCATTTTAAAGTAATTTCTCTACAGGTGAAGTTTATTCTTTAGCCACCAAAATTTTCTCGCTGAATGTCTCTACTGTGCTCCTTTTCCCTGGTAGGGCTTTGTTTAAATGTTGTCAAACGTAGAATTGCAGAGTTCAGATATTAAGAGACCTTTGCTGACTGCTGAATGTCACTGGAAATCTATGTGTACATAAATCCTGAATTAAAGGATACACTGCCTTTATTTTATACATGTGAGCAAAAGAGGAGCAGGTCAGGGACTTTAAACCTATTTCAACGAAAGAGAGGCACATAAAAGATAGATAAATGACATACAGAGAAGGTGAACATGATGTAGGAAATTAGTTATGGATCTGCAAGGAAAAGCAATGCACTTCTGTCTTGGTCCAGCCTCAAACTAAAACCTTATTTCTTCATTTGTGGAATAGAAATATGCAGAAGAGGTCAAATCACAAGATCCAATTGTTAAACCAATAAGATACTTGAATAAGCATACCACATGCAGGAAGAGTGAAATCTTCACTGGCACCACACTGTAAGAACCTAGCAGCTCCTTTCCTTCCAGTTGGTCTCTGACTCTGCCTGTGCACACACTTGCTCAGATGCTATGTAACAAATCAGCCACGTGGTAGTTTCCATTTTTAAAAAAAAACAAGCATGAAAGCTTGCAAGCCTTACAGATATTATACAGTAACTGCAACAGTTTGATAAGAGGCCAGATACAGACATTCTTTACAGACTGCAAAGAAGTGCATGTAAAAGATTGCCCCTTTCCCTCCAACTAATACCATGCTTAAAAACTTTCTGGGCTTTTAAAATGTCAGGTATGACTGTAGAAGAAGGCCTTAGTGCCAAACCTATACCTAAGGAGCCTCAGAAAATTCTTTCTCTTATTTGGCAGAAATAATTTGGAAGCCCTCTGGATTGAATCTTTCTATCAGAACACTCTTATTTTTGAGGAAGGCATACAAGAGAGCAGTCATTTTGGAATATGACTACGCAGTGAATATCTATTAAGGCCTTCAAATATGTTGAAGTTTTAACCAATATATTTTAACCAAACATGTTTTGTTACAGCTATATATTTCCCTAGCATAGCTGTATTTTCCACAAGTAAATTTATGCCCACTCAAAAATATCCTGTGTTTACAAATATATTTTGCAAATGCAGGCAAAATTCACATTTTCTACACTTTTTTCTGTGAAAAATACATATTGTAGTCATACAACAACGTAAGGCACCATTGCAGCAGATTAGGTGGCAGGAAAGGGGCATCAATGAAACCCCAAGACAGGTCTGTTAAGGTGGAGCCTTCCTCGTGTTCTAAACGATGTCCTTCAGGCTCACCCAGGCAGTCAGCTTCAGCTTCAGCTGCATGTGATGCTACATCCCTGAGTGGGAGAGCCTGCGGTATAAAATACAGCATTTGGCAGTCTTCCTTTAGACTTACTCATATGGACTAAAATCAGAGGCACTTACTTTTTATAATAAAAGGAATTGCACATTAAGCCCATATTTGAGATCAGTGGGGTTTTCTTCATTATATTCTCATTTTTTTAAAGGAAATTCAATCTCCTTCTACGGAAGTAGTTTAAGCTGTATCTTGTGTATGGAATCTCTAAGTTCACAATATCAACTTTTTTTTTCCCCCCTAGCCTTTTAAGAAATTATTCTAAATTAAGGAGTGAAACTGTGGAAAAAACCATATTTTAACTTTTGAAGGGAACATCTCTGCATGCAAATTCCACTGTAGTAAAAGCCAGGATGTATTTATTTTAAATGTAGAGTCCATTTCTACTGGTATAGATAGCTTGTGCGGTTATGTTAACTAGAACACTATTTTGCCAGCTTTAATCACATTGAAAATCTCACAGTACCTGACACTTTACTTTAAAAGCAAGATGCAGCAGACAATGAAAAGTCTCATGTGTTCGAAAAAAAAAAATTCCACTGAAATGCTTTGAAAATAATTCTTTTTTGTACAGTGGTTCAGCACCAGGATTTCTAACACCAATTCTACATGCAGTTCATTGCATCCTAAAGGGTACTTCAAAGCCTTTCCAAAACTCCCACTGAAACTGTGCTCCATCCTTCGTTTACTCCCCCTACCTCAACGCGTAACTGTTCAGGAAAACAACAGCAATGCCATTGGAAAACAACAGCAATGCCATTACAGCTCACTCGAAGATTAAGTTTTGGAGACTGGAAGAGAGAAAACAAAACAAAGTTAAGTACAAAAAATTCTTAAAGCGCTGAGGAAATTTTTTGTTTTCTTTTAAACTCAGGGTTTCTGAGTACTTAAGGAATAATAGCTGCGAGGGTAATTATCACTGCTTCTAGAACACTCACATATGCGTGGCAGAAATAAAGATGTGAGGTTTTTTCCAGCTATTAGTATTTTCAGCTAGAATGAAAAAAGATTCTGCATGTAAGGAACCAGGTTTCTTCTGAGGTTTCTGTAGAAATGAGGATCACTAACATGTCATTTTTTTCCCAGCCAAATACAACCATTGCTGGAAGTTCGCAGCAGGAAAAAGAACATGTCCATATATGTACTTCCAAATAATGTTTTACTAAGACTGCAGAAAAGGACCCCATATGTTGCTTTACCTACACAACAGAAAAGTGTTAGCCTGTGGGAGCAGGCCAGGGAGACGTCAATATGTTTTCCTCGCCGACGCTAGCATATAGCCAACTCTGTGTTCAAACTTACCTGTACATGGGCAGTGCTCTCCAGATGTTTACACAGAGCCCTGAGACATACCTACCAACAGGCTTGCAAAACGTCAGTCAGTAGCTGAAGGCATCTCTTGTCCTGAAAATAAGATGAGGAAAACAAAGAATCCCAGAGCAGCCCAAGGGGGGCAGCAAGCAGGTATCAGTCCTTTCAAAGGCTAACTGCGCTGATGGCTTACTTTAAGCACTCAGATCGAACAGATAATGAGGTTTTGAAGTCCCATTCAAACCCTGTGACAAGGCAAAACTTAGGGAACAAACTATCTAAATCAGTTTGAAAAACCATACAGAATGTCTTCGTAGGTTGTGTACTTCACACTGTGAAGAGGCAAAGCAGGAAGTTTGGGCAAATGTTGCCTTAGAATGACAGGTGAGCACCTGCCAATTAACTTACTTGACTGGTAACAGGAATGCAGTCTCCTGCTAACGGCTGACTGGCTGCTCTCTTTCCCCTATCAGTAGGTCACGTTTCTTGTCTGATTTTAGTCACCTTCATAGACCAGGAAAAATTGTAATTTATTGCACTCCAAGACACTTGCATGTAAACACAGCCCTTCAGCTTCCGTGGAGTAGACCGTCTTTAGGCCCACCCCTGTGCAGTCCCTTCTATTCAGTAGAGTAAAAACTAAGGCGGCTGACAGAAATCACTAAAGATCATCTTTGCGACCCTACAGTCACCCAAAACAATTATTAACCACATTATTTCTAAGTAGATCCTCTTTTCACCACATCTTGGCAGGTTTTGTCCGAAGTAGTGCTTTTACCTCATCACAATTCTGTCAGTTCAAGGCAACACCCTCAACGGCCCCCCAGAGGCTCTCTCACCTTCCGCCTGAACTTCTACACCGCCTTAAGTTTATCTCATTTTTTTAGGACTCCACAAATCCTCTCAACACCTTCGCTTCTCTTTCTCCCCGAAGGGTTTTCAAACGTTTGAAAATACCGCAAAATGTCTCTCCCACTCGGTCCTCCGGCTCGGTCCCTCCCTCTCCTCACACACCCGTGCGGGCTGTGGCGCCGAGGCTCCGCGGCCTCCCCTTAAAGAAGCGGCCTCAGCGAGGAGCGAACTTTCCAGCTTTACACCAGGGCAGCAGGAAAACAGCGATGCCGGACTTACTTAGAGCCCCATCCACACAGCATGCTGTGCCTGTCCCAGGCCAAACGCAAGGCTTGTCCTCACGGCACGGACGGGCGCTGTGCCCCTGACTGGCAACGGCTAACAGCAGCGGGACGGAGCAGCTGCTTCCCAAGTCTCCGCTACAACAGTGTCAGCAGAAAGTGAAATAAGGAGCTGGGGTTTGTACCGAAATGTTCCGAAACTGTTCACAGGGCCGTCTGCCAGCCCCGCCGCTGTGGTAAGGGTGAAGGGAAACGTTCTGGAAGGGACTAGCTATCCCTGGGGTTCTCTGTCCTTCCCACTTGAACACTAAACTTACCTCCCAGTCCGCTTCACCTCGAGCAGCTGCACGGCAGAAAGCAGAGGAGGCCTGCGAGAAGCAGCTGCCTAACTTGGACCTCAGCTCCAGCCCCACTTCCTCCCGGAGTGCCTGCCGTGGTGGTGAGGGCGAGGGAGGCCAGAGGCACCGTTCCATGCCACAGGGAGTGCCCACCGGGGCCAGTGTTGCAGTGAGCTGGGAAGGGGAGGTCAAAAAAGGGATCAAGGACCACGATTTGGTCCAAAGAAAGACTTTTCTTGGTTTTCAGGAGGAAGCCTCCCCCATCCATCATGCATATTCATATCCCCTGCAAGATGTAACCAAAACCCCCCCATGCCTGCCCCTCTGTCCCCATTGGCTGTTCTGTAACACCCGCCCTTCTCTCCCTCTCTCCCTATTGGCTGTTCTGTATCACCCCGCCCCTTCAGGACTCCCTTATAACCCCCAGCCAAACAGAAGTCACCCTCTCGGTTCCTGGGTCACCATGTGGGCCCTCTCCTTTCCCAGGGGGTTCACATAATAAGATCAATGGCGGCCAGCCTGAGAGCCACCTCCACTACCTCTGGGGCACCTTGTGCCATCATTCGCAGGGAGGTGCAGGCCATAGGAGCCATGAGTGGGGACAGCTGGCTAGCAGAGGTGTAGCCTCGCCCGAGACTCCGTGAAGGGGCTTTGTGGAACACGCAGCAGCTTGTCCCACTCAGCGCCAGAACCTGCAGGCCCATTTTTAAACAGGCCAGAGGCATGGAACCAGGCCGCAGGGCTCGGGAGAAGGCAGGGGAGCTGGCCGGCAGCCCCTCCTGTGGGGTGAGAGTACGGCCACTCCTGCCTCCAGCAGGTCCTTCCTGTGCATAAGAAAGTCCTCGAAGGCAGGTCTGGTCTGCCAAAACGGGGAAATGTGAAGAAATATTTAAAAAGTCAGAGGCATGCGACATCCCTTAGGAGTTCTTGGAAATCCAAATGGTAATTTTTAATGCATGGAGTTGTCAGCGTGGCTGGTTGCAGGTTTATAGCGCTTGCATAGCTTTCACAGGTGATTTGTGCTTCATGTTTTCCCACAGTAAAGGCCATATTTCATGGATCTGCAGTGAAAGGGTGTACCGTTCTCCATGTGTCTGATGCCATGTGTCACTAGCAGCTGTTCAGTGCATATTTTAGTTTGCTGCAACTGTACCTCACATGTTGGTTTATGTATTATATGAAAGGCTACAGCTCCTTACAACACTGGAACAAAAGCAAGGAGGCATTTCCTACTAGGACCCCAATTTAAAGAGGCCTTCCTTAACACACATGCACTCTTGTTGCATCCAAACACTGCACATCCTACCCAAGAGCCCTAATGAGTTAAGAGCATGCCTTTCATCTGATCATGTATCCTGCTGCCTCCTCCACAGGGAATCCAAGGCACTTCACAGAACATCATCTGAATCAGAATCATTAAATGGGCTGAGTTGGAAGGGACCTTAAAGATCATCTAGCTCCACCCCCTCCTGCCACAGGCAGGGACACTTTTCACTAGACCAGGTTAGTCGAAGCCCCATCCAAGCTGGCCTTGAACACCTCCAGGGATGGGGCATCCACAACTTCTCTGGACAACCTGTTCCAGTGCCTCACCACTCTCACAGCAGAGAATTTCTTCTTAATATCTAATCTAAATCTACTTTCTTGCAGTTTTAAGCCACTCCCCCTTGTCCTGTCACTACGTGCCCCTGTAAATGGTCTCTCTCCATCTTTGTTGTAGGATCCCTTCAGGTACTGGAAGGCCTCAATTAGGTCACCTCAATTAGGTCACCTTTTCTTTTCCAGGCTGAACAATTTCAATTCTCTTAGCCTTTCCTCATAGCAGAGGTGCTCCATCTCTCTAATCATCTTGGTGACCCTCTTCTGGACTCACTCCAACAGGTCCATGTCCTTCCTGTGCTGAGGACCCCAGTGCTGGATGAAGCACTCAAGGTGGGCTCTCATGAGAAGGGTGCTTTCACACCCTAGAAAATTACATCTTCATTCAGTAAAGAACACGGAATATTCAGAAGGATCCACTGGCAGCTCTGGCTTTTAGACAGTACCTTAGATTTAATTTTCCAGTATAAAGGTCTCGATTCAAAGCTTTGTTAAGTTCATTATAATCTTTTTTTTTTCTAGCAGGCACAGGATTAGTTTAGCTCTTAATTTAGCTGACTGACCATCCTGATGTCAGGTCATAGATCCAATTTAATTCTGACTTCCACTTTCCCTACTTAATCCCCTCATTTGTGAACATTTCCAGCAGTCAGGAGTTAGACATTCCTGTTTGTGGTGAGCTGATGCTGGCTGTATGCCAGGGTCCCACCAAGCAGCTCTGTCATTCGCCCTCCTCAAGTGGACAGGAGAGAAAAATTAGAACAAAGGCTCAGGTCAAGATAAGGACAGGAAGATGTCACAACAATTACCATCACAGACAAAACAGATTCACCTTAGGGACATAATTTATTACCAATTGTTCTGGTTTAACGTCAGCTGGCTACTAAGCCCCACACAGCCACTTGCTCCCCACCTGTGGAATGGGGAGGAAAAATCGGTAGGGTAAGTATCCTATAGTCAAGAGATGCTCAAATAAACAATGTAAACAAATTTCACTTGCCCATGCCAGTTTGTCTTTGACTATTCATATGATGGGAGGCTTACCAGCGTTTACTTACTCAGAATGCAAATCAGATATCAAATTCAGGTAACATATAGTGATAATTACTTAAGTTTGCAGCTTGATTCACATAGAACTCTTTGGCTTTATTGTTGAACCATAACTCTGTCCATTTTTTTTCACTGTATGGGAAAAACAACCAAAATTTTTATCACAAAAGCTAGAATCCACTGCCACAAAATATCAGTTGCAAAAGCAGCGAGTGAAAGAAAGTAGTCCATCTTGAAATCAGTAACTTTCTGAAAATTAGTCAGAGAATTTCTAACATTAATATCTTGGTTTTGATATGTTAAATGAATTGTCATCTTCTGCTGTTTTCCTTTGATTTCCATCTGGAAAGAGTAACAGGTATCAAATAAAGGAACATTGGTCCCTTTTCTGAGCCTTTCTATTCAGTGAATCATAGTCAGCTCTTATAAAGGAACAATACTAATATTAGGAGGGAATGAAGCAAAAGAGTAGCTGTATCTTGCAGTAAAACCTGAGGGTTATTATGTCGAAGCAGGATGCATGAGATCAAAGCATTCAAAGAAGAGGCAATGTGACAGTTTTAGTTGCACAGTGTCTAAAGGCCATTTGTGTTGTGCTGCTGGCTTTTATATATGCCCAAATCAGTACAGTCAGTATAATTTTATTCCACTTGTTCACACAGTAACATTTGACTTACTGCTCTGGTCATTCTGCCATGCATTGGTGTAATTTTTCATCACAAAAGAATGAATGGAGGTCATATCAGCCAAGTGCAGATAGTATTTTCATTTTTTAAGGTGGGAAGCAGTAGCTCAGTATTAGGAAGCAAGATATTCTGTGAAAAAGGCTATTGGATACTTAAAACAACTCCTGGATTTCCCTTTTTGTTGTGGCACTCATATTTGAATTGCTTTGGTGATGTGAGCAGCCGTAAAGGTGGCCTGGTGGGAAGGTGACAAATACTGAACAAAAGAAGCTGTCTGCTGGAAAATACTGACATCTTTGAAAAGTGCAGCTGGTCACTTTCAAGTGCAGCCAGGGTACGTAGAAACCAGAAATACCATGGATAAGCACAAACCCAAGGGACTTTAATGGCAATTTGTAATCTGATAAGGTGGAAAATCACCTAGCTCTGAAAGAACAAAAACCACCATCATCTAATGGCTGTTACAGGCAAAAAAAAAAATCAAAATTAGTGGTTGCTCAAAGTAGGATAACCTACACTGTCTCAGTTTTGTAAAAAGGACTTATTTTTTATTCAAAATGGAGCCTCTTGGTCTCTGAGAACTTCACAGTAGACTCCCACATGACCTTTCTATCAGCACTTGGACTCTCACTGGGAACACCTGCCTGACTCCAGGCTCTGTAACATGGATCAATTTTGCAGGGAGACTATTACCTTATTAGTTCAGTCTGTCCTCCGCTTTTTAGAGGTGACTAGATCCCTCTGGGAACCCTCCCCAACCAATCCCTCTTTTTGGATAGTGTCGCCCTTTCTGAAATCGGTCCAATTCACTTCTTACCAATGTTATATATATATTCTTATAGGTAACCTATCATATCTGGTGTTACACTGCTGGTATGTTTGCTTCACTAATGGTAAGTTGTAGTGTTTGGTTATTGCTGTTACTGGTTGTACTGCAGTACTGACTGATAACATACTATTGATTGATGTTAATTATTGGTTGCTGACAGTAATTTTTAATAGCTTGGTATATATATATTTATTCATATTCATTTATTAATTACATGGATTTCATAAATTACATGGATTTCCTACTAGCAACGTTTGTGGTATTTGTGGTAATTTGTAACAAAGTAGAGAAATTTAGAGGACAAAGCCTTCATGTTGTTGGGTATTACAGGAACCTATGAACCTATGGTTGCAACTCTACACACCCAAAGGCCAGGTAACCCTTCAGGTTGTGATGCTTGGGAAAATCACTTCACGTCCTATGGTCCTTCTCTCTTTCTGTTAAATTGTTCCGAGTTAAAACTCTGTAGATTTCCAACTTTCTGTCTTAGTCTTCCTTCCTGATTTTCTGTACCCTAGGAAAAGGAAGAAAATTTTTATTGTGCCTTTTATAGAGAAGAAAAAGTGGAGGATAGTTTTAATACAAGACCTTATAATTTACATCATGTCCCATGCCTTTACACAGGAAAAAGGCAATACTTCACATGCAGAGACTTCAGATGTCTCTCCTCTGGAATAGAAATGTGTACTGACATTTTTCTGTCTACCATAAAAATGTTAGTCATGTAGAATGACCTACTACATATAACATTTTCATTTCCCAAGAGAGGAAACAGAGAAACAAACACAACATCTCTATTAAATATTGATATAACCCAAAGAATAATATTTACTGTAAAGAAGAAAATATTCCTAAGGTAACAGTGGAATAGAATGAGATCACACAACTAAGTTTATACATGCTAGTAATGTGTAAAGTCCTTCTCTTCTGGTCAAAGATTCTTTTTCTACCAGTTTAATTCTAATGGCATTGATCAGATTACAGTGATTTCTTTTGAAAGAAATACGATTGTGCTAATGATTTATCAGAATGACAGAATTCAAAGGTCATATATTTATCATATGTTAAGAGGAGGTATGGTGGGTTTTTAATATCATGCATCTTCATTAAGTATTCAAAATAATTCATTTTATTATTCAGAAACCTCTTTCCTACACATGTTCATTTAAGTTTTCTTCTGAACGAATCAGTCTAATAAAAAAAAAATGGAGCTGGTGATGTTTTACCTCTTCATTTGTGTCAAATTTCAGGAACTGTGTGGTCCAGAAGACAGTGCACTAGCTGGTGAGAAGTTTACACTTGGGTTTTTTTAAGGACTTTCTGCACTAAATTTTCTTGTTGCTGTTTCCCCTCTTTCAATTGTCTGATATTTCAAGCAGTTTGGGGCAGATGCATTCTATTATGTTTCAGTAATCCCTGGCACAATTAGGATTTCATGTTATTTTACATACGTAGGAGAACTTTAAAGTTAAAAAACACAAGTCAAGTAGAGACAAGCTGTTTTATTAAACTTGATTATGCCATAATAGCATAAAAGCTCGTGTGGGTATGAGGCGAATACAATGTATGAACCATTAGATCTCCATGGATTCAGTACATACCTATGGAATTTGCTAGCCGGTGTGTTTGTGTGAAAAGAAGTACAGAATCAAAGAAGCTGCAGAGCAAAGACTGGGATCCAAAGGACATGATAAAACTATAAGTGTCCATCTTGAGAAGCAGAGAGACATTGAAAACAAATGGAATTAACCTATCACAGAAGGTTTTAAAGGGTATTAAGTATGCATAAGCAGCGTGAGAAAAGTTCTTTCCTTTAAAAAACCGTAGTAGATTTAGTACTTTGTTTTTCATTAGCATTTTGCTGTAAAGAATTTCTTTATTGCATTAAGGAATGTAACCTTAAAGGCTAATTTTAGCTAAGGCAGGCTTTTCTCCCAAGGCTCTTTTGACAAATGGTTCTTCTGAAGGGCAGTTCAGAGCCACTTCATGTGCTTTGAATTAGTTTACTGAAGGAACCTTTCTCTGTCCATTTACTCTGTCCTGGAAAAAATAAGTTAGACAGACCTCTGCAATGCAAGCTTAGTCTTCAGTGAATACATGGAAAACCCTGTTAGCATTCAGACTTTGAATCAGAATAACTCTTTTTAGGTCACATTATTTATGAAAATTTTTATTGAGTTTTCACAGCTTGATAACAGAGTAAGATGTGCTCTTGGAATCAGCCATCTCCCACCCCCTGCAAGTCATATGCAGATCTTACAGACACTAATATTGGGCCTCAGATCTTTGTGCCATCTGCTTTAGTATCCGTTTTTCAGCAGAGTCTGAAGCACATCAGCAGTATTTGATTGCTATCTGCTGTGCAATTGCAGTGGTCCTGATAGCAACCAGTAAATGCCACTTCCTGATCATAATCTTTTCACTGACACTCCATTCACAAAAAGCTATGTAGAAGGAGTTTCTTGGAATCACAACCAGATTTATCTGGGACCCCTTATAAGAAGGGAAAAAACCCTGGAAGTCATGTAATATTTTAATTTTGTATGACTACCTCACCTAGGAAAATCTTCAAAATAAAACAATGGGATACATAGCAATGCCCTGCTGGACATGATCTTACACTGTGGCAAGAGATATTTATTTTCTGAAAGTACTTTGCCCAGGAAGCTCTTCAAGATAAAGCAGTAGTGTCCATTGCAATTATGTATTTATGCTACCTTGGCATAAGCACTTGGATCTACTAACAAGACTCAGAATACATTCAAACACTTGGTTGGGCGTGTACTTCTAATGATTGTAAGTCTTTTATTGACACCACATGCAGGAAAATCTGTTCATCTATGTTGTGGTAATATACACGTGGCACTTGTGAATATAGGAATGGCACGACCTCTTACATATAGACTGGGACATTTATTAACATGAGGTTTTTTCAGTTCTTTCATTCACTGTACATGAAGTGACTCAGACATGAAATTGGGATTCAAAAACTATTTTCACTCTGGAGAGAGCTTTAAGATACCAAGTTAACTTGCTTCAAGCTGTACATGGAACTGGGATATTGTCTTCAGTCAACAGATGATGTCATCACACAGATCATACAATTTCATTTTCAGAAGAGCACTTGGAACGTCCTTCACAAGAAACCTCTCATTCTACAGTAAAGTCTCTTCTTCTAGAATCCTGTCAGAAATGCTGTGATAACTGTTAGAGAGCAGATGTGATGGGATAAGCTCTCTTTTTCTTCTGTAACCTTTCTGGTGCACATTTGAACACTACCCTCACCTATCACTAGAATTATTTTGCACTATCACAATACAGATGAATTTTAGAGCCGCTGAAAATGCAAGATAAAATGAAACAAAAATGGACAGATACAGCCAAGAAAATTACAGAATAATATTTTGCACATGACCCCACAATTTTGTGTAAACATTTTGCCTGACTGTATAAGTGAATCACAGAATTTTTACAGTTATGTTGCTTAATATGTTTCTAGCTGTTTTAGGACTGCTTCCAGTCTTTGTCCTTAGCGACAATTGTGACATTAATCTAATAATATTTAATATAGTAATACTAATTGATACAGTAACAATTACCTTGATTAAACAACTTAGGCTTTGCGTGCCTGCTTTGCAAGATAAACATTCCCGGTACAAACCACTCTTCATTTCTTTTTGCTGGATCTTCCAACTCTGAAATCATGTGTAGCCTCTAATTTAGGCAACCACTAATCAGGCAGAAGTGCATTTAAGAGTTGAACCTAGGCTCATCAATGCACATGACATGTCAATTGAGTTTGTACTGTGGATGTTAACTTCAACATTTGTGTGTCTTTCTCCTCCTTTTATCACTAGCTAAATTTAGATGCTGCGTTTCACTGCAGGATAAAGGAAGGAACAGCAATCCATTCTAAAATATCCATGTAGAAAATAAAGTTAAGCCAGAACAGAATTGCACTTCAGCGATCTGACTGCATGGATAACAACACAGCTGTTGGACTGTAACTGTACATGTTTCGCGGCAACAGAAATCCCCAGTTTGCCTAATGCCCATTTAAAAATAAATGTATCATTAAAAAAGTTTGCAAGAGTCTATCTACAAAAGTTTGTTTATAGTGAAGTATTCCTTTTATACTTTGTAAGTGGAATTCAAATACAATGCTAAGTATTCGGTGAATCAGTACCAATGACAGAGTGGCTGTTATTCTCTCCAGTTATACTCACCTGTCCAACAGAAACAAATCTGCAGTATTGCTTTGTGTACACTCACAGCCATTTCTCATCTCTTTAAACTTTTGTTCATTCAATAAAGGTAATATTCATCAGTAAAAATGGTCTAACTAATTTCATTTGTGTTAGGCTGTATTATATTTTAAAATCTGTCTTCAGATTTAGGTAGCAACAGTATTGACTGGGAAGCAGTGTCAAATACCTGCCAAAAATTTACTGTTACATAACTTCCGGTGGAAGTGAAGCTTGAGAATTGTCCATGTATTTATTTTTGAGAGGAAGAATTGGTTAGAATACAACCAAACCATTAAAAACCATTCTGAGCTGACAGAGTTCTCAAGCTGCTGAATAAAGCAGCCTAGATGAGATGTGGCACTAAGCACATTCTCAAGTACTTTCATTTTCTTAGTGAGCCCTTTTGTCCTAAAATAAGAGTTTCTATTTGTATAAGCCAGTAACTGCAATGTGCACTAGAATTTCTTGCATATCCTTTTATTTTCTCCAGAATTGGTTTGCTCTGCAGATATCACTAAAATTTAAATTTAGAATCAGCAGACTTTATATGTACAGCTTACAACTAAATGAGTTATATAATGAAGATATGTCTCAAGAATAAATCACATAAGAGAAAGAGTAAATTAAGTCATTCTCCTTAGCTTTTCTCGACCTGCTTCTTGAGGCTGTGTTGTTGCACTGTATGGTTTTTTGTCTGGTATCTCCTCTTGCAGCTCTCTGGTAGCTGCATACAGCCAGACCATGTCATCCATGTCTTCTAATGACTTTCAGCTCACACACTCCAAATACTTCCTGATTGGAGGAAAGCATCCATGAGTTCTAGATAAATAGTGTTCTAGTTATGACAAGTGAAAGTATATGTGAAATATCACTCATGATTCAGTGTTTTGCATGTGCCTATGTCTGACTGAGAGGCCCAATACTGCATTTTTTACGCATGGTTCAGTTATAATCAGTGCATAAATCAAAAAATGTTAGAAGTTGCTCACATGCAACTGACTGCTGCAGATTCTGGTAGACACATTCTCCATACACTACACCATGTACAGAAATGTATTTAGCAATCCATTAATGGCAATAGTTAATGTAACCATCCAATCAAAATAAGAATTATGGAAACTTAAAATAAGTAACTTGAATCACTGTTAAGAGCAAGAGGAAGCTTGCAGCTCCATACTACACAATGCAAAAGTACACATAAAAGTGCTGCTGCCAATTTTTTTCAGCCTGCTGCAGTATGGCAAACAAGCGAGCCCTCAGTGTTGTAAGCAGTGTTTCTCTCACACTGAGATTGACTTTTCCAGTCATAAAAAACATTTGCACTTTTAAAGGTGATATAGTTACAGATGTAGAATCAGTAACAGGCAAATGAAGAAAGAGAGGACATGGTTCCTTCAGATGTAGAGAAAACTGTATATAGCCAAAAGTAATCTTCTTGGCATGTTTTCACAGATGTGACACTGGGAAGGAAACTCCACTGTGTATGTTGTTATCCTCTATTGCTGACATGAAGCTTTAGCTGCTGATCTAGCCTCTATGTAACCAGATTTGTTTGACTCCTGGATAAAGGAACCATAATGCTATCATCAAAACACTCAATTAAATATTGAACTTTGGGGAGAAAAAGATTCTGCATCCTGTATCTTTCTGTGTTTTCAACATGATCTTTCCTTATGTACATGTTTCTGTGTAAAAAAATCTTCCTTCTGTCATTATTTTGTTGTGTGGCCTGGAGTAGATCCCATACTTCAGGAAGGAGTGAAATCCTGCCTCTGCTACTAAGAGTGGAAGTCTTGGTCTTCAGAAGGGTCAGGACTTCATGCTGCATCTAATATTCTGAAGCTGTACAATGAAGACATGGATATAACAAGCCCCTGCTTCCTTCACAAGAGTATTGAAAGTTGAAGTGTGAGTAGTTTCTCTTCACAGAAATTAATGAGTTTTATTAATTAACTATATTTTTGTCAAAACACAAATTCTAAAAAAAAAAATTCTAAAAAAATTCTAAAAAAGATTTTTTTTTTTATCATGAGAATTACATAAACAAAATGAGCTTTTCCATCTCTAGTCATATTTTCTTTCAGCAGTTAATCCCTACTGATAAACTAAGTATAGTGTACTCAGATGGTTTAACTACTTTCATGATACATTTTGCATATACGTTCTGAAAAAAACCTATTACTTTAATGAAGTCTGAGTCAACATAATTTCAGGGACTAACTAAAGTTAGCTACTCATTCCATTTTGGACTAGTTGAATATTTTTTACTGAGCATTCATAGTAATAACAACAGCAGCAGCAGCAGCAACAACAACAATAATACTAACAACAACTATTATTACTGTTATTAATATTGTTATTTTCATATTCATTGTCTTCACCATCATCAACATTATTTTAAATTGTCTGAGTTTTATGGAAAATGTTGATTTTTCAAAAGCTAAAAGTTTCCTTTCACTGAAACAAATATTTTTCAAAAATTATGTTTATAACTTAACTATTTAGTTATTTGTGAGAAGAGAGTGAAGAAAATAATCTCTATCTAATGGGGAATGTATTGGCCTTTATGAACTACGTTTCCAAGGCAGAATACATCTTCAGAAATGTACCAATGAAGACATAAGACTATGGCAAATCACAGAAGAGGAGAGACCAGAATCTACTAGAATAGAAAGAATGGGAGCACACTGATTGAAGAAGGAGTTTGAATCATTCAAATGCAAATATATGGGGGTTTATCACAATTAAAGGAGTATTTCTCTACCCTTCTTCCAACCACATTAGTTTATGTGGTTCTGTATGGATTGTATCTTCTTTGGCTAATACAGCTGGAATACTTATTTTCCCTTAAGAATGACTTCGAATCGTACTTTTTAAATTGTCTTACTGTGGCTGATTGGAAGTTCTGAAAGATTACAATATCTGTTAAGTATATTATGGAGTGAACTGTATCTGGGAGAAGGTAAGTATGGCAATTTTCTGTTCTCTTCAGTATGGTGAGTGTCCTGTCAAAGAATCACAGAATGGATAAAGTTGGAAAGGACCACAGTGGGTCATCTGGTCCAACCTCCCTTCTCAAGCAGGGTCATCCTAGAACACATTGTACAGGATTGCATCCAGATGGTTCTTGAATTCATTTCCCATGAGGGAGACTCCACAGCCTCTCTGGGCAATCTGTTCCAGTGCTCGGTTACCTGCACAGTAAAGTTCTTCCTCACGTTCAGGTAGAACTTCCTGTGCCTCTGTTTGTGCCTGTTGCCTCTTGTCCCAACTATTAGATGTGGAACATTTAAAGTGGCATTAGGACAAGAAATTAATGCATGCAATATATATAAATATTGAGAAAGATAAAATAGAAAAAGAAAATATATATACTAGGGAAGTAAACAATAATTTTATAAGTCCAAGATGACCATGAAGATAGAATGCTAAAACAGTCAAAGGATATGGCCGCCTGAATATTTTTAGCAGATAAAATGAACCATTCATCTTCCTATTTTCACATTTTTGAAACGTGTTTGCAAATTTCAGGGAAAATAGGAAGGAAGTTGCACAGGGCGTGTTAGAAACACTCACAGCAGAGAAACTGTAGAGTTGTTAAAATATAATAAAGAAAATCAGAGCAGGAAAAAAAATTCCAGAGTGAATCCACCCTCCAGAACGAACAACAATAATAAAAAGGGTAAAATCATACAAAATCATGATGTAGTTTTGGTAAAACGTCAGCTAGAAAAAATACCTGGAGACACTCAGAAATGTTGGGAAGGTTCAATAAAGTACAAATTTCTAAGAACATGCATAAGAAGCACACACTGAAGGAAAGAGAGGTAGAAAACTTTTCATTCTTTCTTCCATTCAGATGAGCATAGCCACTGTTCAGAAGTTCAAAAGTAGTACTCAAACCGAGATTATAGGAGTGTGACCTTATAATGTCATAAAATTAACAGGATAGGAAACAAAGAAATAGATCATAACAATAAATAGTTTGAAATAATTGGCTCTCTCTGTTAATTGATGCGCTATCATTTCTAATAGTTTTTCTCATCCTCATTTTAACAGCTTTTACAACCTCCTTAAAAAGTTCATATTTTAGGGCTTAAAAGAAAAGTATTTCCTGACATTCGCTCTCTTTTTAACACTTAATTTAGACTCTGCTTTTCATTGTATATTTGTAGATTGTATTAAAAATTCCTCCTTCCTACTTCCTGTCTTCTCTTCAAAATCTTGGGATTTTTTGCTTATACCCCTCTGTCAGTGATTGATTGAAGCCGTTGAAGAAAGCTGGCAAAAGCTTTTCCCAAGGATAAATGTGAGAAATAGTTATGGTGGGTTTTGTAGTAAGATATTGCAACGAAATAAACCATTGCCCAAACACAAGTTTGATCAGAAGCAGTTCTGTGTCATGCTATATTGACATTCATTGCAAAGGCAGGGAGTTATCCTGTGGCAGTGGCTCAGCCCTCTGGAGGGCTGCAGCGCCCTCGTGGTCATCGGCCCACTGCCATGAACTGGTGGTGAAGGTCTAGGGAGGAGAGCTGCCAGCCATCTGCTGAAGACACCTATGTGTGATTCTCCCTCGTGTTTGGATTCCCTGTTTATTATGTATGTTCTCCGTTCAATATGTATGTTCCCTGTTAAATATTCATTATGTTCTCGACAGTTCACTTCGACACTCCATTGGTTCCTCCCTACCCAGTCCCTCCTTCCCCAGTCCCGATTTGTTCCCCGGTTGTCCCTCAAGTTTCTCTCTGCCCATTCGCCCTTCCCTGATTGGTTGCCCTGTTGCCCTTATAAACCTGGGCCTTCAATTCTCCCAGTGTCTTCGTCCCTGGCCCCTCCACAATGAACCATCTTGCTGGAACCCACACGAAGACCCTTCCCACTCCTTTACCTCCGGCGCGCCCCTTTTATCATCAGAGAGCGCCCTTCCCCTTCGGGAAGGACTGCCCCTGCGAACTCCACACTGCCTGTACCTGTGCTGCTCGTCCTGCCAGGGACGCTCCGGGTCAGCTCGCAGATTCCCCTGAGAAGGGCAGCTCTGGGGGAGCTAGCGAGGTTTTCCTATTTGGCTTGGTTTCCCAAAGGTATACAGAGACCCTGAACAACACGAGAGTGGGACACAGAGAAAACACAGAAGGACCTTTTTGATAGAATGTGGCAAAAGAAAAAATACTGAGAGTGCTGGAAAAAGAAATTTCTCCCAGTTTGATTCCCATTGCCTTTAGTGTCATGAGAGAAGTAATGTGACTGTGTATCATCGATAATATGACTGGCTACACAGTTTCAACTTATAAAACTGACTGGTAAAATTACAATACTTACTAATTGTTCATGTTAGGATTAGGAACATTTCTCTAGGTCACTGCATTTTTAGGACACAGCAGTAAAATTCTTTTTATATTTGTTGTCTTACACTTTAGTTTCTCCACTGCCTTGACTAGTGTTCTATAAACACTTTGTGGATTTCTGATATTTCTTGATCCTCATTGCCTCAGCACTCACTTCAGTGATTCCACTTAACCAAACAGAGAATCAGCTTCTGGATATGACACTACATATGTAGGCCGAAACCTCTCTTATCATTGTGTCAAAATTTATCATCTGTGACTGTCCTTATATTTAATTTGATATTAACATTTTCTGGCTACATTTGATCAATTTGATAAAGACATCCACTTGGAATGTAATATTTTCATTTTAGTATATACTTTCCTATTTTCAAAAGTTTACATTTGTGATATATAGTAGTACACTTTACTGTGGGAAATGACAAGTATTGAATTTTAGCAAGAGCACAGTAAATATAGCTCTTTCATTTCCCAACTGAAATTTCATTTTGGTTTTTGATACCATTTCCACGAGAATGACTTTGGACTCTTCACATCTACTTGGATTTGATTTGCAGCTCGGCTCTTTATTTTATCTCTTTACCTTACCTTGATCTCATATCTTGCTACTAACTTTTCTCCTTTTAACAGTATCTGCAAATTTAAGTTCTGGTATTATGAACAGCACTTTCATAAAATAATCTTCTGGTTATAATTGGACTACTCTCAGGAATTAAATCTGCTGACAAGTTTTTGTAGATCTGAATATCAGATACAAAGGCCAAAGGGTCAGACCTCCTGTACACACAGGAGGTGCTGTGGCACACCTTATACTCAGCTACCCTACCTGAAGCCCAGTTGCTTGCTCCTACGTTTGGCTGCATTTCTTCTAAAGACTGTGTTGATTTGGGACATGAAGACACGGGGAATTCAACATTTGCCTTAGTATCTTCGCAAAAGTTAATCAGATTCCTCTTGAAATTTATTTGGATTTCCCTTGCTCAACTTTCAGCCATTGGTTCTTGTCATTATTTCCTTTGCTTGTTAAAAACACCATCTGTACATGGTGTTTTTATACATGGGTGGTAACTAAGCACTGAGAAAAATATTTATTGGTAGGCGAAATCTGTGGAGCTCGGTAAGACAATGTAAAGGACTAGCCTCAAACTTCTCATCACTTTTTGGCTCTGTTTTGCATTCCCTTTCCCACTGTTTTGAACACCTTTTTTTGTTTTAAGCAAAAAGTGAGCAGTTCTGAATTTGATTCTGGGTAAGTATACATTCACTGCTAAATTGCCATTAGCTGCACTAAATCAATGCAACTTTGTGCTAAAAGTTCTCACATGCTCCTATATATTGTTATTTTTTACTCACAGAAGATTTTTGGGATAGTGTTCGTTCATGTGATGGTGTTCCTATCCAGGATGATTTGAATTCAGAATACAAGAATTAATAAGAGAATATCACTAACATGGTCTCATTGCATTTGAATTTTCTGCTACCCAACCATTGTCTCTCACATTACAATATAATTCCTTGAGTTCTGAGTTGCTACAGCACTTTGCAAAAATTAGTTTGTGATGAAGATTCCTCTATAATACAGTAGTACATGAAATGTATGTGATAGAACTTGTTAAATATGCAAGGCATATATGTGTACATCAGCTGTTACCCATTTGGCAATTCTGTTGAAAGCTGTAGCCAGAGGCCAGATATGGCAGATAAAAGGGAAAGAATCTCCGATAGTGTAAATAGTGACAGCTTCATTGCCCATTATAGAGCCATGACAGTTTATTCCAGTGGAGCAACTGGCTGTAAGAACTCGAATCCCTGAATTATTCTGATCTCAGGAGCTTCACATCTCTGTGAAAGGGCAATATTATTATTCCTGGATGATAGTGTCAGGTGGATTCAATTTGCTCCAATCAGGCTGGGAGATGTGTTACAGCCTCTCTGAAATTAAGGTCCTGGACAAAAAACCTTAGGAACAAGATTGGGATAGAAATAAATGACAGATATTTTCTGCAAATTGGCAAGAGTAGGTTCTTGATGTATTTACTTCATTGAGAGTTTCAGGGTCAAAGATTTTATGGGATGAACTGTTCTTAATTTTTCATCCTGTAGTTTATGGGGCTTTTTGTTTTGTTTTTTTGAAACATATAGTCAGCTATTTTACTGGGAAACTGCTCTTGCAATATGGCAGCATGTGACTTTTCATTTCACTGAAGAGGAATACCACACTTGCTTCTCTGATTCTTCCAGTATTTCCACTCCTTTCTATGGCTTAATGAACTATTTATTCAAGTCCTTTCTTACAAAAAAAATACAAAGATTCTTCATGTTTTGTTATTGATTAACCCAAGTATTCTTTTTTATCTTTTTATCAACAGCTATAGTTCCAAAAATCTTCCTTGCTTCTGATTGTACTTTCCTCTGTTATTGTTCTTTACAAGAGTTTCCCACAGGTAGTGTTTTGCAGGACCTCTAACGTATGAGTTGGACAGTGCCTTGCAGAAAATAAGTGTTGGAGAATGCTGAGGAGGAGAGAAGATGAAGAAAGAGTAGCATAGGGGTTTTTTACTGCAAAAGCTTAAATCAGCAAAGATTTTTATGGAATGAACATGGAACCTTATCTGAATCCTACTAAACGTTTACACATAATACGTCTCAGCTCTGTGTTGCTCGCTAAAGACAGGCAATTTACTATTATATCTCAATACAGTTGAATAGTCCACTGTACCTATTAGTGTACTTGTGGTGGCTAGAGCAGCTGGCTGCCAAACGCCCACCCAGCTGCTCTTTCACTCCCCTCCTCAGCAGGACAGGGGAAGAAAACAAGATGGAAGAGCTTATGAGTCAAGTTAAAGACAGGGACATCACTTAGCAATTACCACTGTGGGCAAAAGAGACTTGACTAAAGTAAAATTATTTCAATCTACTGCCAATTAAAATAGATGTGGGCAATGAGAAACACAGACAAACTAAAACCAACACCTTCCTCCACCCCACCTCCTTTTTTTTCCAATGCTCAACTTCACATCATCACTGCCAATTCCTCTACCTCGCCCCGCCCCAATCCCTGCCCTGCATGGCACAGGAAAATGGGGGAATGTAGATTGTGGTCAGTCAATAACTGCCCCTCTCCACCTCTCCTGTCTCCTCATGCTTTTCCCCTGCTCCATGGTATGTTTTTCCCATGGAGGACAGTCCAGCAGGCCAGACTGCTCCAGCATGGATACCCTACAGGCTGTGGGTCCTGCCAGTAAACCTGCTCCAGCATGGGCTCCTCTCTCCACAGCTCCACGGGTCCTGTCAGGAGCCTGTTCCAGTGTGGGCTTCCCACAGAGTCACAGCTTCCTTTGGGCATCCACCTGCTCCTGCTCAGGCTGCAGGTGGATATCTGTATCCCTGCGGTCCTCCATGGGCTGCAGGTGCACAGCTGCCTCACCGTGGGCTACACCACGGGCTGCAGGGGAATCCTGCCTGGAGCACCTCCTCCTGCCATGTCTGCACTGACCCCGGTGTCTGCAGGGTTGTTTCTTTCACATCCTCTCACGCCTCTCTCTCACGCCAAGCAGTGTTTTCTCACACTTCTTCATTAAGTATCCCCCAGCGGCACCCCCGCCCCGGCCGTGGGCTCAGCCGCGCCCTGCGGTGGGTGGCTGGGTCCGGCTGGAACCGGCTGGGTCCGGCTGGAACCGGCTGTGTCCGGCTGGGGCAGCCCGGCCTCCCCTCCCAGAGCCCCCGCCGTTCCCGCCGCTGCCGGGGCCCGGGCACCCGCACCCTGTACAGGACCTCTCTTTGAATAGTATTTTTCTCTATGCTATTAGAAGTTAAAGATCAAGAGTATCTTTAATTTGTATTATATTTATCAAGATTATTAATATTTTGAGGCTTTTCTTCTTCCATAGCCTTTTTGGCATCACGTTGCCATGACGAGGAATGTGTTCTGTGAAAGCTTTAAGAGATTTTGTGGAGAAATCACACCCACTTTGTACATCAAGCAAAGCACACCATGAAAATATTTCATCATTTTAGGTCTCTCACGAGCCTCTCTGGGTCACTCCATGCCTTGCCCACATCGGTGTCTCACCAACATAATCAGTAAAAGGGATCATGCCCATCACAAAAACAATTTCGTGAAAGAAGGAATTTTCCTGATACTTGTTCTGAGTTACCATCATGAAAGTAGTTGGGATGCCGTGGAGCATGCGTAGGTTTTTTGGATGTCTTCATGCAGAAGAAAAAGAAATTATTAATCTCAATCTAAATTACTTTTGTTTCTGATTCACTGAAGACCTTGGCTCCTAAAGTACTACCCTTAGAGGCATACCACGACGAGGTACCATATTCAGCCTTGAACTTTGAATCAGAGCTGCTTCTGACCTTCACAAACAGGATTTCAGTCAGACTTCTAAAGCATGTATGTGTAAATGCTGCCTATGTAGCGGTTATTCAAGCTTCCTTTGAATCCTGTCCATCCATTTAGTCATCCCTGCCAAGTCAGTCTCTATTACCTGTACCTACTAAGATGTGTTTTAATGGTGACAGTAACAGGCTGACTTAAAAAAAAGCTGCCAGTGACACTAAGGAATGCTTGGGTGGTGAGGCACTGGAACAGGTTGCCCAGAGAGGTTGTGGATGCCCCATTCCTGGAGGTGTTCAAGGCCAGGATGGATGGCGCTCAGAGCAACCTGGTCTTATGGGAGGCGTCCCTGTCTGTGGTAGGGAGTTGGAACCTAGATGATCTTTAAG